>JAHDVE020000911.1:0-84129 GCA_022606495.2 Halesus radiatus
GGTTTACATATTCTGTGAATAAATTCAATAATTTTATTTACGTTAGTTTAGATTAGGTTTTCGAGCTAATGTTATTTTTTTGTACTTTGAATGACTTTTTCACTTTTAAAAAGTGTGCCGATTCTTACTTGTCTTGAATTACCTCGGAGCCTTCCCAATTAAACTCCCTTCTTATTCTCTCTCCTCATTGAGGACTTGGCCAGCCGAGGGGTTGAGCTCTGAACTTCTGACCGGACTGATCATATAATATCTCTTGTTTCTTTTGTTTTGTTTACAATGTAGTGTTTGTAATTGTTTATAACTGGTAATGGATATTAATCGGTGTATCTTATATTCTCTAAACAATGTGTTTACCATATTGTACAACGGTTTGATTTCTACATATAACATATTTTCTAAATATTTGCTTTCAATTTATGGTATTCCTTCCATGAAGATGCCGTAGTCCCGTCGATTAACACAAAGATAAAGTACTATATTAGGCTTTATCGAGATGTTAAAGAACATCACAATCAATAATTCCGATGATTTGCTGAAGAAGCCGTGGACGAAGCGGCAGTTATCAATCTAATCATGAACAAATACTTACTACCTCTATCTGCTATCTATATCTGTACCCGCGGAATGAGTGGGTGTCACTCGAGCGAGCAACTTCGCTTTGGATGTCCTAATTACCAGACATCGTAACACGTAACCGCCTTTATGATCAATAAAATAAATAATCCGGAACTCAATGATGACTTAACAAACACTATTTGGAATGGCACCATTATAAAGTTGAACACTTCGTACGATCTTTTACTATTTTCTATATTTATCTTGTATGTACAATACTAACTACGTAACTACTAGTGAGAGAAGAGCCGGATTTTACGATAAATTGATGAATCTGCCGCTTAGAACTATGTGAATAACAAATATGGCTCTGTAAGTGTCCCACAGTTCTATTACCCGTGTTTCAATGAGTCATTCGGAAATGTTAAAAGTGATTTTTTTTATGTAGCCGGAAAGCGACCCTTCTAAAAAAGGTTCAATAATAATGATGGTAATAGTTAGCTACCTTTTACAGAGTCATTTCTGAGAAATATTAACTCGGGAGCCAGTTTAAAACAAATTACATAGACTAAACGAGGTGTCGTGTTCGTTCAAATTTTTCATTTTGTGTGATCATCTGTCAAGGAACAAATAATTTACAACTCCAGTGAAAACTATTACGGCAAAAATATATTCATATAGATCAACAAACGCCGAATACACAAGTTTTATTATGTAAGTAGAATTTATTAATCTCTTCTCTATGTATAAAAATGAATGTTTATCTATGTCCTCGATTTTCTTGAAAATAACTCTACCGGTTTCGCTGAAAATAGCACAGTTTCTTCTTATTAGTGCGGGGAAGGTTTAAATAGTAGTTTGAATGAAATCCAATATATAAAACTGTTGCTGTTAGTATGAAAAACATTGAACCAGCCATGTTATTTTGAGGTTAGCCCATAGATATACCGCTCTGGTTAGCCACAGATAACATATTCAAAGGAAGAAGGTTTTTTTGGGTAGAATATTTTCAAAATGGTAAATACAAGTAGGTACCTACTTAAGAACTTTATTATTTAGATATATTTTGAAAAAAAAAATGTTTGGAATGAAATTAAAAATTCAAACTGTTTCTTTGCTTGGAGGTAGTAATAGTCGTCACAAGGCATTACTTTCGCTGTTACAAGCAAGAATTAAAAACTTCATAACTTTATTCCACAAAATATAAAGCTTCCAGCAAGACCGGGTACACATCAACTAGTTGTTATATAAAAGTGAATACACCATATTACGTTGGTACCATTGCATTCTGAATATCTGACGTCACGGGTCTCGTCCGCGCGTATTCTGGTTTTGGATTTGCATGGAAATTTGTATTTATCGATTGGATGGCTTTGAGCTCTATAATCGTTGTTCAATATAATAAAATAAATGAGAAAATTCATAGGCAAACCGATATCACGATAATATTATTGTTAAATAAATACTACTATTATTCTTTTAGTTAGTTTCTAAATCTGTGAATAATTGTATCACTTATGTTTAGTTATGGTTTACTATGAATGGAATATAAAATTATGTACGGCAAAGGTCAGCTTTGTTTTGACATTTGATATTCTGACTCAAAACCGACCGGTCATTGATCTCGCAAATTTTATCGAGCTTTAAAATATTGAAAATTAAAAAATGATTCATTTATGATACTTAATCGTATTTTGTTCTAGTGTCCTTTGTTCGCACACTGTTATGTATGGTTCGAATATTCAAGAAAAGGCAAGATGAGACAAGAAGAAGCAAGGGGAGGCTAGAAGAAGAGAGAAGAGGCAAGAAGAAGCAAGAAGAGCCAAGAAGAGCCAAGAAGAGCCAAGAAGAGCCAAGAAGAGCCTAAAACAGCCAATAAGAGACATCAACATGTGTTTTGAATAGGCGAGAAGAGCCAAGAAAATGACAAGACTATGACAGAAGCCCGAGGCAAGAAGAAACAGAAAGCAAAAAGAAGCGGAAAGCGAGAAACGAAAACCAGCGCTCAAATAATTCCTTTATCCCTACCCATCCTAAATTCCAATATTGACTTATTAGGTTGCCATGTTTACCGGTCGATTAAACTCCAACATCCTTTCCATATACGTGTTGTGTTTAGCATGTGTTTCAAGTTCTTCGGTCGAACCGGGACAGGAGTGCTCTTGGCTGGGGTGGTACATTCTTATCGTGTCGTATCGTATCGAAAAATATTATTTAAAAATCAACAAAAAAAATGATGATATTTAAGTTAGAACATCATTATTAATTTTTTAAAAATATATAATAAAGTGACCGGAGTTCCTTATTGGGAACTTGGTTCACAGGACAGCGCTTTGGCTCCTGCCTCATTTTGGATGGCATATTTCGCAGCTGATTCGTAAGAGCTGATTATTGAGATGACTTAGAATTTTGAAAAGGATTATAAATAAATGAATACAGACCCAGCAAGCTACATCACAGGGCAGACTCGCTTCGCTGGGCACTGATTAGTGATTGTATGGATAGTGGAAATAGATTGCAGAAGATAACCCCCCGTAGGAGTAAGAGTACGGGCTTAGCATTGCATAACAACTTCCTGCCTCGTCCAAGGTAAATCCGGCAGTGGGTATGGGGATGGGGAATATTTATGCGGAACGTTCCGAGCGGCTACAACAATAATATGTTTATTACCAATACTGGGTATTTCAAATCTTGCAAATCGCAATACGGAACGCGCCTTAAACAAAATTTAATACTGTCTACGCACACGCGTGACATTTCGTACTCGGGTAATTTTACAATGTATTACGGTATTACAATGTAAGATGCTCTGAGGAACTAGGATCATTGATCATTTCGGCACCGGTGAAGTCCTGAAACTGATCGCTTCTACGACTCTTTTTGTCTTCAACAGCTCCGCTCTGTTTTTCCTCCCTCCTACAATATGGATCTCTTTAAGACCCAAGTTCACTCATTCCTATCCTCCAAAAGACACTCCACACGGTATCTCCAAAGATGACACAGGCCTTGAGGGAAATTATTTCCCTCGGGGCCTCTTGTGCGGAGTAACTTTAAAAAATAAATAATTTAGAAAACTAATTGGGCTCCCGCGTTATTGCAGCGCTTCGACAATAATTCTGAAAGCCCCATATACAACACTTCGTCTTCCTTCACTCGATGCTGCAACAACTCAATAGTTCGAGAATCATATAAGAATGAAGATTCATTGAGTTAATTTGCTTGAAATTACTTTAGCCGTGTTTCTTACCAAATCTAAATAACTAGATAGTTACTTCCCAATCTTAATCTTCTCCATCCCCTTCCCTGAAGGAAGTGATAGCGTTTGCAAGAAAGTTATGACTGTAGAACACGAAACACCAACTATCTTATTATATTTATTGTTTTTCTTTTGGAATATTATATTGTATTTGTTTTAATAAGGAACTCAAGTGAAAAATATAATGGCTTTAAAATATGTATTCTAATAGATCAGCAAACGCTAAAACTGAATAAAAAACATCTCATCAAACATCAAATTTTTTACTTGCAGACCTGTGTTATTATTGATAAGTATTACCTTCTGCGTGAAGTCTAAGTACAAGTGAATTCTTAAGTTCTGCGAGCATTTAAGTTATATTTATTATTGAGACAGCTGTTTCGGGTTTCTAGCTATTTTCAAACTGTGGTTAGACCACGTTGAGACGACTTATTTGTATGATTCTGTTTACCTCCACTTAATTTCAATTTTATGGGATTTGAAAAGACTTATTACCGGTGAAACCGATTCTCTATTCTGTGAGGTACTTACAGTTGAAATCTGTCATCCCTGCATTAAATGGCAATGTTTTCTTAATTGTTTTATAATAACGTGAATGTTATTTTGACTTATTTAAATGGGTTATATTGTTAAGGTCTTGTGAACACACTGTGAAATGCGATACTGAGAAGCTTGACAACGAACAACTAGACACAAAAGTATAAAATTTAGATGGATATCATCTCCATCTACACGAGTATGTTTTGATAATTATTTTAGGAAATAGTCTTAAAGTGAGTGACATTACTTAATAATTTTCTACTGGTAATTACTTACTATTCACTAATGAATTAAATTGAGTACCAGCTTAAGTACCCGGCGTTGCCCGGGGAATGCTTTGGGAAAGTTTTGTGGTTGTAATGTGTTACCCCTACCCCTACCCCTATACCTACCCTCACCCCTATACCTACCCCCACCCCCACCCCCACCCCCACTCCCACCCCCACCCTACGTACCCCTACCTACCCCTACCTACCCCTACCCCTACCCCTACCCCTACCCCTACCCCTTAACCCTTTGGCGCTAACAAAAAGTTGTCCAAAGAAGCGAAGCTAGCAGTCTACAACGGAGTGCTGATACCAACTCTGATGTATGTCAGTGTGGTATGGAATTGGCAGAGGAAGGATGAAAGTAACCTACTGTCGTAGAAATGAGATCTCTGAGGCGAATGTACGTAAGGAAAAACCATGTATAATCGTATGAAAAATATTGAGTTTCGTAAAGAATGCAAGGCTGATATAAGCGTAATAAGTAAGATTAAGAAAGGGACGCTAAGATGGTTTGGGCATGTAGAGCGAATGAACTTAGAAAGGAGTGTAAGAAGAATATATGACTCGAATGTGAATGGAAGAAGAAACCGGGGATGTCCGAGGAAGACATGGCACGATCAAGTGAATCAAATACTTGAGTCGTGCCATGTCAGAAGTCGGAATAAAAGAAGAGAATGTATGAGACGATGTATGAATGTGAATGAAGCAAGAAATGTATACCAATATCGAGTTGTTTGGCGGTCCGTCCTCTCTGCCTACCCCTGCGGAGAAACGGCGTGATGGTTAGTTAGGTAGACGTCACGTGTGTATTCTGTTTTTGGATTAATATGACCATTTTTCTTCTTCGATTTTGTTTTGAATTTTATACCTGTGTTTTTTTTAGTTTTGTCAAAATTTCAACTTAATTTGGGCTCCATAATTGTTTTTCAATATAATAAATACTATTATTGAAGAAAGAAAGAGTATTCATGAGCAAACGAATCATCAATACGGATATTATTCTTAGAGTTATATTTTCTAAAAAGTACATAATTTTATTACTTATGCTTAGTTATGGTTTACCATTAAAAGAATATAAAATTATGTACGGTAAAGCGCATTCTTGTTTTGACATTTGACATTCTAACCTCAAAAGTAATCAAAATCGACCGGCCATAGATTTGGAGCGTTTTGGCGGGCTTCGAAAATTTGAAACTTACATTATTTTAAATATGAAAACTAATTTTAGAAATAAAACTAAATTAGACTAGAATTCCTTATTGTGCATACCTACTGTTTAAATAAATCAGTTTAAGTAAAGTAGTGGAAAGGTGGGTATATATTCCTATTCTAAATAACCTACCGGTCCTGCTTTGAAAACAGGCAACTTATGTTTTACTAACTACTGGCGAAGCTGTTGGGGTTGGTTTTTAAATTACCAGGAGACACTGGATAAAAGCCTCCGATGGCTGGAAAATCCGCAAAATCGGAATTAAACGAAGCTATTTAGATAATAATTATTATTATAGTAATCGGATGATTTCAATAGCACCTTTTTTGTGAAAAATCATCTTAAGGGTGCTGTACAAATATTACTTGCTAAGGTTTATCTTATTACTAGCTGAAGTACCCGGAATTGGCCGGGTTATTAATAATAGCTTGGAGTAAAGTTTTATAATTCCTAACCCTACTCCTACGCCAACTCCTTAAGTCAAGTGTGCAAAATTTCATCAAGAAGTACCAAACTTTGGCTTTAAGGGTGGGAAATGGGGATGGAAGTGATTTTTAGAAATCTCTTACGGTGATTTTCCTCTTGTTTTGTAGGTCAAGTGTGCAAAATTTCAACAAGCTAGGAATAAAACTACAGATTTGTATACAAAACAAATACACTCCGCCCGCCCGGGACGTTCTTCTTTATATAATAGAAGATGTAAAAACAGATACAGAAACACACTTACCTGGCAGGTCACTGCAGATTAACACGTTATATCATAAAGTTTTCGCTTGAGAAGATATGACTTTGCGGGCACAGGACGCAATATTAGAAAACACTGCACATTGCATGATATTGCAGTTACTATTTAAATTTTATTTGTCATTAATATTATATTCATCAGAAGGTTATTGGCAAAATAATGTTTTTTTGTTCGACTACAGAACTGGAGAACAGACATTTAAAATGACAGAAAAAAGCTAAAAAATATCTATATTAGTTTAACTGAAATTTTCAATAATAATTATTTACATTTCCAAATATTTATAGATATTTACAATGTCGCGAACTAAGATTTTTTTTCTGTAAATGACTTTAGGTAGCTACTAACTAAACTATTATATATTCATAATACTAGAGATATTAATAAAGTTACAATACCTACAAATACACTGTAAAAACCACATTTTATTTCTCAAAATATTGAATCATTTGTAATAACTCGCATATTAACCCATTTAACCAACAAAAAAGGCAGAATCTGACAGAATGAATATCCTAGAGTCCTATGTCAATAGACGCGAATAGTATTCCCATCTTACGAAAAAGAGTGTGCAATTCAATTCGTACCACGATAAACACACTGTGTCCTTTTTACTTGTACTTGGGTTCACAACTGTTCTGTTTTATCAGCACGGGGGGTGCAATGTTAAAAATGCGGCAAAAATCCTCAGCAGCAGGTGTCAATCTGCTAGTATTTATTAATACTGGTTTTATGGCTTCACGTTTAATATTAGTGGGAGAGGACGTCAAAGAGGCTTTATTTATTACTTAATTCGAAATAATGATAATATTATTACGCAATACGATAAACATAATGTTTAGAGAAAAATATTTGTTATAAATTTAAAAAATTAACGTCCTTAAAAGTGTAGAAAAATAATTGCAACCTTTCCCGGTAGGTTTTTTTTTTATAAAAACGACCAAAAATTTGTAATCCGCATTTGAAAAAACATTAAAGCTAGTGTTTATGAAAAAATAAAACAACACCCTATTATTTTTTTTTTCAATTTCTAAAGAAATTTAAAGAAGGCATTTTAAAGAAAAACCTTTAAAGAATTTTTTCAGGATATTCAACATTTTAAAATATTTTGTAAAACATACTCAGGACGATCAGAAAAAAAGATTGCGTAATAATATTGTCATCATTTCGAAACAAGAAAAAATTCCTCTCCGACGTCCCTCTCCCCTTAAACAAACTGTAAAAAGATTAAGCACATCATGCAAACCAATTAGCCTAATACGAAGTTTTATCGTAAGATCTGAATATTTAAAATAAAACAAGAAGATCATTATAGAAAGCTAACTGTGTACGAGTACCTAGACAAGCGGTAAACACAGTGAAAGTAAGTAGTAAAACAATAATTAATTATATGTATACAAAATCGATGGTCCTCACCCTCAACTCATCGATGGTAAATAATATTGTGTTCTCATTACGTTCTTCTGCATTAAATGAAAATATAAAGTACAGTTGTTAAATGAATGTAGTTTGTCGCACTCACCGATTCCAAAAATTAGCAACGCCAGCAGAGACAGAGGTTTCCTCATTTGTAGAACGTTCGACAACATTTTGCACTGTTCTGTTTTTGTCCGTTAAAAGCGAAAATGTCTTCAGTGTTATGATAATCAAAACATCTGCCTAATGAGGCACGAACTATTTCAAACGTCGGAACACTAAATAATGCAAATTTAACAATATTTTAAATGTTCGATAGTAACTTCTCAGAAATGTTCAAAGATTTAGAGATCTTGCGAAATAAAATATATTATTTGATTGCAATACCTGCTGCTAATCTCTGCGATTTTACGACAAAGAGTATTATGTATATTAAATTGAAATATTTTTTACGTTCTTTTTACGAAAATAACTTTTTAATACTTTGATTTTACTATTTTGAATTGAGTGCCAATTTTCCCGGAAAAATAACTGTCATATATTTCGAGCAGCCAGCTGATCACGTAGAGTATCGAGCTGCAGTGTCCGTACTGTTAACCGCCTTCAACTGAAGCTCGTGTGAGACTGGGTGTCTAGTGTCAGCCCACTGGGTGTCAGGCCGCGGAACTGAGTATGTACCGAGTACAGGGTACCGACAGGCTATGCCTGATGGTCGACTGTCACATCGCGTTGGATTGACGCACAGGTGATTGTCAAAAAACGGCACTTCCGCTCGGAAGCGAGACTTTCGGGAACGCGGGACTTTTCCCGACCCGTTTCTGGTGACGATTAGGATATGCGGAAGAATAAGGAAGTCCAGTGAAAAATATAGCGCAGTTTAAAATATATGTCCAGACAGATCAGCAAACGTCGATATATAAATTTATTATTTATAATTATACATAGAATTTATAAATCGTTATTTAAAAATGAATCAAAACACCTTGTTATGTTGGCACCATTGCATTTGGTACATCTGACATCACGTGCACATTCTGTTTTTGGATTAGTATGAACATTTTTATTTTTTGATTTTGTTTTGTATTTTAAACATGTATTTTTTTAGTTTTGGCGAAATTTAAACATAATTTGCGTGACTCTAAACTCTACAATTGTTTCAATTTATTCAAAAGATTGGTATTCACTTTGTGACGTCATTATTAACAAATGAATTAAAAATTACTCTGTAATCACCACTTTATTAATAAATAATTATTTTTTAATGCATTTATCTATAGTTATTGTACAATATAAAAAAATCTATTATTAATGAAACAAATTAGAGTATTAACGAGCAAACCAATTACCATAACGGGTATTACGATGATGTTAATGCTCAACACTATTATTATTAAAGTTTCTACAAAGGTACATAATGGAGCGTTTTGACGGACTTTGAAAAATTAAAACTTGAAGCTGGTATTTAAGTTTGAACGTTGATAAAAAAAACTTTTACCAAAATTTTTATATTAATTTTTTACTCCAAATAATTTCAGGAATCTCCGGTTCAGATTTTCTATGTGCATATTTTACAGTTCTCATGAAAACTTCAAATTATTATGCACTTAAAAAATAATAATAAATTAGATGTCTACTGAAAAAGTATTTACATATATGAAATTCGCTCGATGGAAAAAATCGTTAAATATGCTCAGAAAAATATAAATAACACGCGTGGCTCTGTTATTTAACAGGTTATAGGTGTGACAAGATTCACATCGTTTTTTAATGCTACGTTTAAGTCAGCAATCTTGAGATTTTTGCTCTATTCCAAATATGTCGGGGTTTTAGAACGCTGTATAACCTCCTAGTTTTCCTATAAAATTTTCCATTACAGGTTAAAAATAAAAATAAATGGAATGAACGGTTTGGCACCTTGTTTTATTTTTATGACAGCATCTGTGTACAATAGGCGTATAGCTTGGCATTTAATTGTAGATATTTATTATTTCGAACTACAAAATGTCAATAGTATGGCAACACCAAGCTAACCACTAAAATCTTTGATTTGTGATTTTGATTTTTTATTTATTTATCTAACATCTAATACATGGTTATTACGATAAACAAACAATTCGTAAATACAAAAAAAACGCCTCTCCATGTAATTATCTTGAAAATGAAAAAGTTAAAACATAAAAGTATCTTAGACTGTGATGTAGATTCATTTCCTTTTGGAAAGTACCAATAATTTCAGATTAAGGTAAAAAATATGCACTTGAACCATTATGATTTTTTAAATTTACATGAATCTTCCTATGAGCCATCTCGGTGTTGCAATTTAAAACCTTTTAAACAATCGCAGCGTTCTTAATTTTAGTCTACTATTGAATGTCAGACCATATTTGTCACTTGTAGCCTTTTTCAAGTGTACATGTCGCACGTAGGAATCATTCAAGAATGCATTGTTCCGACGGTTCGACAAAAGTTCTTGGATCGCCAGGAATAGCATAGTTAACACAGGGTCGAAAATTCCTCCGAAAACATATAATAGATTTACCCAAAACATTTTACTCTAAATTAGAATCGAACTCGAATCCCTCCATCTCCAACCTCAGCCGCTGGACTCCCAGCACCGACCCCCTCTGTCTCCGCCAAAATTCAATCTTATACCCTCCATTACCTTAGTGAGCGGACTTAAATATAAGACTGCTATCAGCAAGTACCGCTAGCACATAAAACACAGTTTACAATTCTTTGAAATAAAAACCCTACAGTAGCAAGAGGCAGGCCGCTCACTGCCGCTTACTGGGTTGCGCTCAAGATTATCTCCACATTTATGTACCTCTAACCACAATTGACACTGGAAGAGGGAGAAATGTTTCCTGGCACTGTACACAAAAAAATCCACAATACGATATATACGTCGCACGTAAATAAAAATTATTGTAAGATAGCAATTTTTGCTAAATATAACCACTAGGGCTAACGCTCGTATGTACAGAAAGTGGAGAGAATGTTTTAAATATTACTGAAGTAGTAGTTCCTACCCGGCTTCGCTTGAGAATCAAGGATTTTTTTCCAAAATCGTATTTTTTATGAATAAATAATATATATTGTAAATGTTAAATTGTCTTAATGGTTGATAATCAGGTGGATACATTGTTGCTGTAAATCTCAAAGGAACTTCATAATATTGAGCTATAAATTCCAGACACTTCGATCTGTAAAAATTTCGTGACACCAGAGGTCACCTTTCTTTTCGGTTCTCATAAACCTTTTTTTATTTCTTATAAATTGCATTACAAGTAATTTACGAAACATATTTAATTAAAGGGTACTCTTGGCCATGTATAGCTTATCAGAAAAGAGTAGTTGTTGTGTCTGACAAGGGAGCCACGATTCTTAATTTGGTAGGTACATAATATTTAATTTCCTTCTATTTATAAAATGTTTTGTATGAAATATTTACTTATTTAACTCAATAAGATTTCATTTATCGGAAGAACTTGTTGAAGATTATAAACCTCATTGTAATATTTAATAATTGAAAAAGATAACATTAACAAACTTCAAATGAAACATCAGTCGCATCTGGGAATCGAACACAGAACCTCTGTCTTACCGGGACAACGTTCTAACAACTGGAAATAATGAAATCTGTTTTGCGTTCTGTTAGTGCAGAATAGGTAGTACCGTGCAGGAATGTGCACAGAATAAGTAGTACAGTGCAGGAATGGCACAGACGCGAGTACGGCTGTCAACTGAACTGTCAACTGAGCGTTAGCGTCCGCCACAACATGTTAAGGCTATCAATTTTTCGTGGTCCATCTTCTTGGTTCTAGCAATATCTGCGTCGATCAACGCTAGCTGACGGTGACGCTAAGATGGTGGTGCTAACGGTGATGTGTCCATACTAACTGCGCAGGCGCAGACGTCACCAGCAGCCGCCAGCACCGCCAACATATTCTAGGCGACAATCTCGGCCGGTGCCGGCCCATGCATGCGCGGATAAGTGTTACGCTAATAAGAACGTGTTCACAGATAATGTAAGCAAGTATTGTTGTCGTGTCTACACTGAATTGCTCTGCACTGCGCGGTGTTGTAGATATGAATAGACCTTAAGACATGGGTCCTGGGTTCGATTCCCAGATGCGACTGATACCTTTTTATTTTTTTTGCATTTTTCTGTTTCATGTTTCATTTGAGATTTGTTAATGTTATCTTCTTCGATGATTAATACGATTTACATTGAAACAAATAACACTCGAGACCAGCAGATTGTCGCATGTTGCCAAGTTTGATTCATTTAGTCGACAATGCGACATGTATTCTGAATTCGTGTCCATTCTTTCATTATTTCATTGTGATGTTAAATAGCTTCTTAGAATCTGTATTCGTGATACGTATTCGGAATGATGGCCTCACCTGTAACGATGAGCAATAAAAATATGAAATTGTTTATTGATAGTTTGGTACACATTTGGGATACATTTCTGTATTGCCGATAGTTCAAGTTTTAACTTCAAGTATATTTATAATTTTTTTTACATAAACTCCGCACAGGATGCATCGAGGGAAATAATTTCCTTCAAGGCCTATATCATCTTTGGGGATGCTGACTGAATCTGAGATTTATTTATTTTAGGGGGGGGGGGTGGTAGAAAGACTCAAAATAATAAGGAAAAATGGTTAACAAAGGTGATATACAGGGTGCTATTACTTTTTGGGATAGATTCGTCAAAATGAACCATATAAATTAAAAGAAGGATTTCCCGGGAAAAATATTATTCAAATACACATGAAATCATCAACACACACCTACTTTGAATTATACCTATAGAAGTTTCGTTGAATAAAATCACAGAGAAAATAATACTTAGAGGGGTACGCAAGGGTAAGAAACTAAATTAAATATGGGCGAGGGGAGAGATAGGCGTGCCGCCAATTTAAATAAAACAGCAATAAATAAAAAGGTTCGGTTAAAAAACCTGATATTTTGTAAGTATTTTGATTGAGCCTTTTTATAAATGTTTTGTATTTTGCTTACCGCAGTCAAAATCAGTGAATCAGTGACGGCAGTGAACTAGGCTGGTTCAAAAATGGGTGTCACGTGACCTTTGCCTCCAGCCGTCGGAAAGATACTTAGGGGAAGACTATTCATTCTGACGTCAGTGATAAGTACCATCCGTTTACAGAATTAACAATATCGTTCATCGATCCACCATTAAAATGCGTTTTGTAAGTGTACTTATCCTTCATACGCTGCAGTTGACAAGTTGGTGACGTCAATCATGTGTTAAACGTTAAAGCAATATAAACAAAACAATGCCTTGTTATATTTCGTAGCAAACAAAGAGATTTTAATGCTTGCTTTACAAAAGAATGGTACACAATCATTATTGTAGCCCTTGAGAAGTGTAGATCCACCCTACTGTGTTAGTTAGACACTCTCAGTATCGCCCTGGAGAAAGACCATAATACAGAATTGAAACGTTGCTTGGAATGGCTTTAGCCATGTTTGGTGATCAGATATAAAGAGCCAGGTAGGTACATCCAAATCTTCTTCTACCGCATCTCTTTTGACTATTCAATAAATCAAATAAATCTAGAAAAATTACGCAAATGAGAGATCTCGGCATTGTAATGGATGAGAAACTACATTTCACCGCTCACATTAATAAATTGTAAATATGTATATATGAAAACTTTAGGATTTATATTAAGAACAATATTTTTTTTTTATTCGTTACACGTAATAAAATTGTTGTACAATCCCTAGTTAGAAGGCTAATGGAACATAATTCCATAGTGGGGTCGCCCTTCCATAAAATACAAATTCATAATGTGGAAAGAATTCAAAGAATTTTTTTACGTTACATATATTTTAAAGTTAACATGCTTTTAGAGAACATAAATTACTCATTGTTAATGAATGTATTAAATATTCTAATTTTAGAAAACAGACGAAAAATTAACGACCTAACCCTTTTATTAAAATGAATAAATTGTAAATTCGATTGTTCTTAACTCCTGCATTTACTCAAACCCATACATACCTAACGAACGACACGACAAACATTTTACATGTGTATATCCCGTTCCAACTATAGGTTGCATTCCCCAATTCAACGCTTACACAGTCTTGGTAACAAATACTTAAATGATATGGATGTGTTTGACAATAATCTAAACGTGGCAAAGAACCAAAATTTATGATGAAAAAAACATATGATTTTGTATTACTTCCCATTGCATCGCCTTAACCTTCTTTCTTTAAATATACGAGTGTACATATATTACATTTAAAAAAAATTTATTATGAAATCACAGATTTGTAATATTTTAACTACGAGTAGATCCAACCAAACCCCCATCCTTTGACCATCCCATTTAAAGAACTTTTAAAGTAACTTTATAATTTATATTTATTCTTTTAATTTATACTTCTTTTCAATTTAAATTTGTACTTCTTCTTTTTATTCAATAAATTCACTTATTACGGGTTTGGAGGTGCTTTTGATGTATTTGCTGACTCCATTTATACATTAAAGCGTCATCTATACCAGCACTTTGATGAATACTACAATATGTAGTATTTTAGCGTGAGTAATGCAGGGATAATGATTTGTGTTATAATATTGTTCTGGTTTTCTATTTTATGTCACTGTTAAACGTTTGCAAAAGATTGTTCCTTACTTTATGGTTCAGAATCTCTATGTACTGATAATTTTTTATAGCTCTTTAAATTATGTTATAAAATCCATGTAGAGGCCAGATGGGCGTACGATCAAATAAATAAAAGTTATGACCAAGTGGAAACCTGTAAATGGTCAAATTTATGTTACTCAGATATTATACCTTATTTTTTATGTAAACTGTTGGTTGTCCTAGACCTCCCAGTCCCTGTAAGTAGTACGGACACGTAATTAAAAAAAAATCATTTCTGTTGAACGAAACTTCAATGACAAATCGTGTAGGAATGCCATATTTGTACCTACTACAGGTATTTCAGGTGCGACTTCCGCGGAGTAGCTTCATTCATTCTTTCGGCACAGGAGCACAGGATACGCCAAATGTGTGCCCAACATTTGTAAATACTTGACATTTCCCACATTTAGTTAGCCTCTCAGAAGGTGGGCGTATTGCACAGAGCCCGCAGATACTGCAGATAGTACATAACTGCTGACTTTTGGTCGGGAGTTCCAAAATATCTGAAAAAAAAACCCTTAACATCTTAACAGGAATTAAACGGATTGTAATCTTTGTAGCACAGAGGTCAGGTGCTGTCCTTGTTCTACCGGGATTTTAATGGAAGTTGCTCTGAGGAACTTGCGTCATTGATACGGGAAACACGCCAAACTCGCGCCCATTTGCACAAGGTTGACATTTGTCACATGAGAACGGGCCGCTTCTACGACTCGTTCATGTGTTCAACAGCTCTGCTGTGGAATGATATGGCATCTGTGTTTTATCCGTCCTACAACATGGATCTCTTCAAGACCCAGGTTCACTCCTTCCTAAATGCTTCTGAATTGAGTGAGTGTGAACATATTCAAACAACAGAATAATCGTAGAAGAATGTCCCCTTCATCAGTTTCCCAAGTGACTTGGCTGGACAACTTCAACCTTCCCAACTCTCCTCTACACGAAGAAAAAGATATTCTTGTGCTAAAAACAAATATTTAAAAGTTGAAATAATATCGAAAAAGCCATTAGCAATATTCAACGTCTTATTCTTCTGCATTTACGTAGATGTAAACAATTCTGGATAATTGAAACAAAAAATGACAAGGTTAAGATAAACCGCCAATATTTCAGAAATACATTTCAGCGCGTTACGGCGTCACCGGAGAAGTATTCGTTCTAAAACATACCTCTTGTTTTACATGATAATGTTAACCAAATCGATTTATATAATGTACTCGGAGCTTCAGTTTACTCAGCTGGAAAACCTTTTTTTTTCACCCACCTGTTTTTCATCGTTTAAGATATTATTGAAAAGTAATACATACTCGTAGGTGCCTACCCTGAAGTATGAATGCATATACTGTATTTACTTGGAACTGGTAGAGGAAGGACTAAAATACAATGAAGGCTGTAGGAATTTTTATTTTTTAACTCCAGACAGGAGGGTTTTTGGCATATTTGAGGTTGCTATGTGGAGGGTCGTTTTGAGGAAAGAAAAGAGTGAACCTGGGCATTGAAGAGACCTACGTTGTAAGAGGGGGGAAACATACAAGCCTTCAAATCATTCCTCAGATGTGCTATTGAACACAAATCATAGAAGCGATCTGTTTTCATATGAAAAATGTAAGAAAACGGTCTCTAAGGTGTGTGTGTGGTATAACCATGTTTGACGAATGAGGAGAGCCGAAAATAATACAAGGCCAATGAACAATATTAAAAAAGGGACGAATAAATGGTTTGGTCGTGTATTAATAGCAAGCAGACGTATAGATTGTAATGTCTAGAGAAAAAAAATGATTGGAAGTTGGGTGGTAGAAGAAGTCGGGGACGTCCCAGGAAGACATGGCAACATCAAGAACGTCATATACTTTAATCGGAACATGTCAACAATCAGATTTACATGGGTAACCTGCGTGAAGTATGAAATGTTTGTCAGGACAGAGTTGCGTGGAGTTTTATTCTCTCTGCCTACCACTGAGGAGAAATGACGTGGACATTTAGATGCCTACCTTTACTCTTTGTAATGACCTATTCAATCATTAAATGCAAACATGGTGACATCAACAGAGTGCATGTCATACATATTATAATAACTTTCCTAGAATAACTTTCATATTATTATTCCATGAATCTATAGATTATCTCTTACAAAGGTATAAGTTGACTTTCGGTGATGAACTGTTTGGTTGACTAGTATCTATGGTGAACACATAGATTTTAAACGAAACAAAACACTTTGTCAACCGGTTTCGGAATAACCGTTCCTTCATCAGGGCAAATTATATACTAACTTACCAATATTTCGAAATCACGGCAGAACATATATATTAGGTGTTACAATGGGGGTGGGGGCGTGACTAGGGATTAGTAAAGAATGGGGAAAGAAACATATTTAAAATGGGGTTGTAAATTAGATTTTTTGATTGTTCATAATAGATGTGTCGGACGTGTTCGCCCCTCCTGCAATGTTTTTGACGCGACCATTTGCTAAATATAATTGTTGCACTTGCATAAACTATGTCTATTTTGTAAGGGAGTTGGGTTATATAGAAAATAAATGTTATTTCGCTGTCCGCAGATGACCCGACTCCCTCTCTTTGTCAATGAATGTTTCACGGTCTGTGAGAAATGTGTTCTCACTGACTGTTTGTAAATGTGAATGACTAAATGAACTTAATAAGACGCTCTGCTCCCTCGACTGTTCCGCCCGCTTTGACTTCTGCTATACTCGCTTTGTTTCTCTCTGACCATCGCATCACCTGGACCATCGGACTACTGCCTCTCACTGGACCAAAACCATGCATCGATACATAAATTGGGTTTTTGTGGAGAATTACATTGCAAACGTACAAAAGTAGTTAATGAGGTTTTGTCATTAAGTGTCTATTCCCCCTTTGCAAGGGATCTATACAGGTTGTCTTTTCTCCCCTTACAGCCCTCTTCGCAGATCGGAATCAGCTGTCCACTACAGTTCGCCTGTGTACCATTACGTATGATACAATAGACTCATTATTATTAAGGGATTTCTTATAAAATAAAAATGTGGTTAAAAGAAAGTTTTATTTAATTATAATAAATAACCACAAAGCTATATCTTCATACAATTATATAGATTTGTATTTATTTATTTACTTACGCTCACACAGGCTTTTCCACTAACACGGGATAAAATATTCGTTTTAGGTATTATACAGAGTTATTCAAAATGATGAACTCAATTTCGTATGTTCTATTCTGCTAAACGCGGTCGGCCTGGCCTTTTTCATTTACAGAGACATTCAGTTTGTTCAACTTGGTGATTCCAATGAAAAATGTTCTTTTTAGTCGGAGGTTCAATGCTAAAAATGTACCCATAAAACACAGAAAACCTTGTGCTGCATAATAGCCATTTTACTCACAACTGACACGAAATGACAGCGTGGCGGCGCGAGCACGTCTCTATAAAACAGTAGTTCATTAATATAAGATAGAGATTAAGATACATTACAATAAAGATATATTAGACTTCATTTGGCTTAACATATCACAAATCTTACCATTTTTAAGCATATGTGTATAAAAATTAAATACTAATAGGGAATAAAATACTAATCTAATTAAATGCGAAAAGTTTTGTTTATTTTATTGTTATCAGACTTTCGCTTAACATATTATAATTCTTATAATTTATTTAATGGATTTTCGATTTTTAAATTTATTTTAGAATGTGTTCCACAGAAAATCTATTAAAATGTACGAAAAAAATCAATTCGTACATCCCGTGCCGCTAGAGTCGCTAGTGTAGCACGTTGTCATAAAATGTTAGACGCTGGGCGTATTGTCGTCTAGGGTATTTGGTACAAGTTACAATAGTTATAAGTAGGTTATGTGTTCGGTTTGAATTTTTTTTTTAACTAACTATCTAACAGTTAGTTAGATTCTAACTAATCATCACGCCGTTTCCCGCAGGGGTAGGCAGAGAGGACGGACCGCCAACCAACTCGATCTTGGGATACACTTCTTGCTTCATTCATATTCATACAACGTCTCACACATTCTCTTCTGTTACTCTGACTTCTCACATCACCCGACTCAAATATTTGATTCACTTGACGTCCCGGCTTCTTCTTCCATTTACATTCACGTCATATAGTCTCCTTAAGCTCCATTCTTCGTTCATTCGCCATACATGCCCAAATCGTCTAAGCGTCCCTTTCTTAACCTTAATCATTACGCTTAGATCAGGCTTGAATTCTTTACAAGCTTTATGTATCTAATGAATAAAACATGGTATAATTTACTTATAAACTAAAAATCCTTCTAATTTAAATAAAAAATGTTTTTGTTTTAAGCCACTTTATTTTTATACATATTTATGCATTCGACCGGTTTCGGTTGGACTCAACCTTCTTCAGGAATGTACACATATAAACTAAAATTAAAATACAGAGATATCATAATGGAGACAGAGAAAGTGAGGAAAAGAGACAGCACGATAGGGTTGAGTCCTACCGAAACCGGTCGAATGCATAAATATGTATAAAAATAAAGTGGCTTAAAACAAAAACATTTTTTATTTAAATTATAATGTCAAGCCACAAAGTGATTGCTTCCTTCGAAAAAAAAAAAGAAAAAAAATATATAAATAAATAAATAAATAAATTTAAAAAAAAATTTAAAAAAATAAAAATCCTTCTGTTTCAAAACTTGTATTTTTCCAAGCAATGTGAAATCTTTAAAAGTTAAAAGAAATACATCATTATTTCACTTACTTAACTTAACTCAATACACATTATATTAATTAACTACTCGTACATACATCCATTTTATTCTTAACCTATTTTAATACTTACATTATATTACATATTACGTAATATTGTCACATAGTTTGACCCGGAGTGACGAGTTTTGGTGACCGCTGCACCACACGGTAACCCAAGTTTCCTAAAATATAATGGACGTGCTAACTCAAATCGTAAATGTAAACTGTCATATAAAGAACATTACTACAGTAAAGGACTCAAAAGTAAGAATTAGTCTTGAATTAGCAATCAATTTACTAGAGTCAAATGGAAAACGTAGAGAAACAATTTTCAGACAATAATTATTAAACTCTTAAAAAAATTATCACTAAGCTTGAAATAAAAAAATGTTAAAAAAACATACGCAATGATTCTAAAAGAGAGAACTGTTCAAATCGAATAACCGAAATTTGCTGTCGTGATAACTGCTGAAGGCAATGAAACATCAGAAGATATAAAGAACATCATTACTACAACAATCCAAGCACCAAACCTAGGAATTAGTATAAACGGATATATATAAAATATCGAATTAAATGATGGACCAAAAGAATCTATAAAAGAATCAAAAATTCTTAAAAATAAAAAAGTGAACAATTAAGAAATGTGATAATAGAAAGAACTGGTCCAATCCGAAAGATATTGCTCGAAAAACAGAGCGCATATTAAATATTGCAATCCATTGATCAGTGTTACCACTGTCTTGGTTTTGGACATACTCGTACATCCCTAAATGCTCGAACAAAATGAATAAGCCGAGATGCATACATTGTGCAAAAAATCACAAAATCAGCGAATACGATTAAAACAGAGAATCAAGATCATATCAACACGTAATTATGCTAAATTATGTTATAAAAATTATAAGTACCAATAGTAAAAAATCTGAGTGAATACCACGGATTCGTTCGAACTAGCCTATACGGTATAAGCTACCAACATTATTAAATATCGCTAATCAATGTTTTTCTTCAAAACGTTATTTCCAAAAATGTTTTTGATGTTTTGACTTGTATTTTCTAGTGAAAGATATCCTAACTTGGTATTTTTCTGCCCATTATTAAACAAATAATTCGTAAAAAATATTGCAAATCAGAGCGCCGCGAACAAACGTCTATCCACGGCCGGTTCTCGGTAGATTGTGAGATTTTGGGCCGCGTATCCGGCTAGTGGTAACATATGGAAACGCGATCTCGTAAATTTATTAAAATACTGTACTTTTTGAATTATAATTTTTTTCTAAAATGTCTATTTATTTAATAATATTTAAGTAAAGTAGGTGTGTAAAAATTGGAAAGCATGGAATTTATTTTTGTTTACTTTTTTTTTGTAATTAGCAAATAACAATTAAATTATATTATTTATACATCTTATATATTATTCCTATATTACATATTATTCCTATTATATATTGTGAATTTGCTCGCTTATTTTGAGATTGAACAATTTTTTTTAAGTGTTCTTACTCGATTTTCCGTTTTCAGGCTATCGGGAAGGAGATTGTACCCGTATATATATACTTATATACGAGTACACCCTCATGGCCTATGTTTCTTTTACCACTTTCAGTCTTTACTGTATTCGTGTACAATTTATTATATTGTCTTGTGTACTGTTGTTCGTGTACTTGTGACGTTTTTATAAATGCTGTGTTCGTGTGTATAAGTCCATTTTGTATTTTGTAGATTAATAGGCATATATTATATTAGTCCAGTTTTCTGATTTTCAGCAAGTTCATTTCTTGGTATAGTTTGTTTGTGAGGGTGTCTGGGTTATAATTGAAAACAAAAATTACAACTTTATTCTGTATTATTTGTAATTACTTCAAATATGTAACGTTTATGCTTCTAACATTTTTCACATGATCATACGTGATTTTACCACACATTCACCTCAGCGATCCTATTATTAGTTTGTCAATTTATGTTTGTTTTGCACAAGGAAACTTTTTATTTTTATTTAACTGCAACCATTATGATATATATACATACATATTATGTAATTTTGAAAAGGAGGGTGAAATATTAGAAAAGGCTACAAAAAGGTTGTATACATATCTAGTTCAAGCGCATGTGACGTACAGTCTGACATTTTATAGTAGACAAAAAACGAGGGCGCTGCGATCGTTTAAAACGTTTTAAATGACAACACCAAGATGATTCATAGGAAGGTTACTGTTTGTTTAAAAAAGCACAGTGGTCCAAGTGCATGTTTTTTTACTTTCATCAAACGGTATCCAAAAATTTCTACATAATTTATTTTTTAACGCCTACCATTAAGGCGTTTACACGGAAAACGCATTTTTTTATTTATTTAATTCATGAATCGAATTAATCATGTTTTAGAGGTTAGATAAATTAATAAAAAATAAAAACAAAATCAAATTTACAGACCAAAAATATAAATAAAAGACGAATTTATGATGTTGTGCAATGTTTCTTTAAAACGAACTGTCAAATTCGAATGGGATTTTTTTTAAATTTGAGGAACAAAATTTCAAAGACATAGTTTGTTGCTTGGTATTGCCACAGTAATGAAAAAAATGTAGTTCCACTTTAATCAATATCTACATAGTAGTGTCAAGCTATAGGACACGTAACCTAAAGTACCTGGACACTTCTGGATTGTAACCATAATTCACAATCCATGAAATTGATTATCTACGTGAAATAAAAAATTTAACGCTATGAGCTACGCGACGCTTGACGTTTAAGCGATTGTTAGAATGGCGGATGTAACGGTTGTTTACATTTCCTTGCCTTGACGCACTTACCATCCTGTTTAATTTAAAACAGCAAATATTTGGAACCTCTTCCAGGGCTGAAAATCATAACAATCGGAATTCCCAAAGGCATGGGTGCCCGAACTTCACACTCGTGGAGATCGACTTTCAACGTGTTATTAGGAGTAAAGCGATCGACTTCACACTGCAGCGTCACAAACTTTACTTTGCAGGTAGATTAAGGCCCCGCATTAATCTCTCGACAATTTAGATTTAGGCAAGAGGTACGAGTATGTCTTTCATGGGCTCTGAATCCCGACTTACCGCTGTTGAAAGGCAGATATGAGAATTCGAAAGATAGAAAGAGCGCGCCAATATGAAAAGCCCTTGGAATAAATGGGCGTAAGTGACAATTCTAAAAATATTAATAAAACAAGACATATTTAAGATAGCTGAAAAATCTCAAGACGAATGTGTTAAGTGGCATTTAAAGAAACACTATGAATTTTTTCAAACCTATGACATATTAAATAACAGAACAAACCGTTTTTTTTTAAATTTTCGGAGCATGCTTTGCGATTTTTTCTATCGAGGGAATTTCAAATAATTACGTTTTCAACCTGTTGACTGATTAGATCTTCAAAAATGTGCGTAAAACCTTCAGATTTTAAGGGATATTTGTAATATAACAATAGAAATTCTGTTTTTCCGAGCAAAGATTCGAACGAAATCACGCAGTCCTTATGCAGGTGGCGATAAGGTTGAAATTCCCGTTTAAAACGAGCCGCATGTTTCGATTTACGTATAAAACCATCACACAAATACGTGTTTTATTTTTTAAAGCTCAGGTATAATTATTAAAATGTTTTACGATCATATTCTAAAAAACGTAAATTTCCACAATTAGCAGTACGACAACATCGGAAAAAAGGGATAGTAAGTAGGAGATTTTTCACTTAAAACTTTTTTTTTAGGTGTGAAACTTTATTTTTTTCCGGACTAAAAAGACTCGCTAAAAAAATGGACGGTTGAACGAAAGGACAAGGTGTTTTCTACTTGCAGTATTTAATTAAATCATCTATGATATTTTTAGGCCATCCAATTTTCAAACCAAAAACACATGATTTTGCATTAGGATTTGGTAATTTTTTGCGCTATTCCCGGAGTCACTGGATCTATGACATCCCCAAATGGGACATATTGTGAGGCTGAAGGAATTGGGATATGAACTATGAGTTATAATCTTCACGCATGCAAGTTAAAAAGCACCGCAGTCGAAATTTTGGATCGGTAAAGGTGAAATCAATCAAACGTTGTTGGCTTTTTTTCATTCTAATAGTTTATGTTCTAAAAGATATTTCTTATTGTGTTTTTTTTACATTTAAAAAAATATTGTACACATAGCAAACTTAACAATATGTTAATAAAACAATTATACTCTAAAACAATACTACTTTACATTCATAAATACAAAAAACAATAAATAACAACAATCACACACATTACAAACAATAGATCCCAGAGTCAAAAACACATACAGCAAGGAACCACAAACACCAAATTTGGACAAAAAACTTCTTATAATGTGGTACTAAACTCTACAACCAAAACGGACATTTATATCTATCCTTTAAAAATCACAACAACAATAATAAATTTAAAAATCAAATAAAACACTGGATACGTTACATAGGGAGATCTGAAATAGAAAATGTACCTATAATTTAGTATAATTTTCATGATGGCTTTTTGTGTTCTAATGAGTGAATTTACCTAACCTTTTTGTGTTCTAATGAGTGAATTTACCTAACCTTTTTGTGTTCTAATGAGTGAATTTACCTAACCTTTTTGTGTTCTAATGAGTGAATTTACCTAACCTTTTTGTGTTCTAATGAGTGAATTTACCTAACCTTTTTGTGTTCTAATGAGTGAATTTATGTTTATTAAAATGGAAGTATAAAAGGAGTAAACATATATTAGGTTACTAGGTATATGAATGGTTAGGATTAAGGTTTTGAGGTTACCCCTACCCGTACCCCTATTCCCACCCCCACTCCTCCTACTCAGCAATTTTCCTCGTATATTGAAACGTCAAATGCGAAAGTTCATCAGAAAGTGCGAAAAGTCTGCTTTAAGAGGTGGGAAAGGCGGAATAGGGCGGTTTTTTGAAATCTCGTGTAAACAGTGACCTTTCTCTTGTTTTGAAGGTCAAGTGTGTAGAATTTCATAAAGCTCAGAAGAAAACTGTAGAATTGTATACAAAACAAACTCACATCGCCCGTCCGAGAAAATCTTCTCTATATAATAGATTTTCGGAAATTGAAACATTTATTAGTAATAATCTATTTATTTAATTTTTTAATCTTTTATAGACTTTTGTTTAAAAAAAAAAAGATTTTAAATAACGAGCGTGATCGACTTTGAAATATCTCGCGATCGACCGTTTCGGCACCCCTGCCCAAAGGCGATGGTGACCGCATGACAGAACCTTAGGATACTCATTATATTGTTATTCTAAGCCTAAGGATAGGACACGCACCGGGCAGGGAAGAGTACAGCCTTCTACCCTTCCTTATTGGCACAGCCTTCTGGCCAAGGTATAGTATTAGTTGAGTTGCCTCTGCCTGATTAAATCTAAATGTTTTTGTCACAGGAAGAATGGTTTTAATTGATGTGTTTATGGTCAGGTATGTGTTGTATATAGAATGTAAAATGACGAGAAAAAATAATTCTTGATTATTTTAACTAGGTTATGTTAGATTAGGTTTTGAGGTTGTTTTTTTTATATTTTTAATGATGTCATTTTTCGTCGAATCTTCTCCATCCTCCGTCCATTCATTTTGGTTTTGTTCTTTCTGTTAAAAAACGCGAGTAAAATGACATATTGGAATTTTATTTTTTAATTATATTTATTCATTTCTAAGTTTTGATACAGAGTTACCAAACTAGGCGCATGCCCGTATTATGGTAGTCGAAGTTTGTTGTATATTATAATATTGTTGTATACCTATATGTTGTATACAACAATATATATGTAATACTATAATTTTTTGTAATATATTAGGTAGGTATTTTATATTATTCAGATTCTTACAGTTTTAATTTTTTTTGTTATTCTTTTGTTTTATTTTCTATCTTCAAACTACTCTAAAACGTACTTTAAACGATGCCTTTTTCAACCGGTTTCCATAAGGCTGTCTTTTTTTATGAAATTTTCTATATAATTAGCCATAGAAACAGACAACCCATATGGAATCTGGATGAAAAAAAACGTCTCGTCTAAAGTAGGTTTCAGAAAAGGCACATGGCTTTTTCGATAGCGCGTAAAAAAGTGGAATAAATTAGATTTCAATGTTATTTACAAGTGTTTAATTAATGTGATTATATACGGTTCCATTGTAGGAACATAATTTGCAACATTTTGTGGTTCTACGAGCCGAATCTCCGGAGCCTTTCTCCGCAAGTTATTATTAGTTATGGCTAGTTCACACGAAAACGGGATAATACTGTCTTGTCCCAGCTACTAATGTGAATAGAAGTTTGGAAAACAGGACAACGGACCAAGACATTGCCCTAGAGATAGACGGGCACGCTATCTCCGCAGGACAGTGTGGCTTAACCTAACCACCGCGCGCGGCCTTATTATCCGCGTGTGAACACGCACGGACATAACAGTGGGACAATAGCCACTCGCTCTGCGCGTATGTGTCGCTCCCACACATTTTTTCTGCCGAAAATGTCGCGTAGATGGGAATCCGGAAGAGATAAAAATAATGAATTAATTCGAAGGGCTCTGGCGATATTCTCGTGCACGATTTATATTCCTGGGGTCCTGGGGACCTTCCTCTTCTAATTCATTAAGATCATTTTATTAATTTGTTATTTGTTAATATTTGTGCTAATGTTCGCAGACGATCTGAAATTATTGAAGGTAATAAGAAATGTTATTGTCAGTTAACTAGTCTAGACTTTTTATATGGTGTCAGGATTACAAGTAACAACTAAACATAAGCAAATGTCAAATTATGAGATTTTACCGAATAATTAATCTAATATTTTTTTATTATTCCATTAGTAATGTTTCGTTAGTTTCTGTCTCTTGTGACTTGGATATATGGTTTGATAAGAAACTTAATCGTGTTTAGCATATAGAAACCATGTACTTTAAAGCTGTGACAATGCTGGCTTTATTTTAAGAGTACCTAGTGACTTCAACAATATCCATACTATAAAACCATTGTATATGTCACTAGAGAAAAGTCATATCGAGTACAATTCCACAGTTTGGTCTACGAATCATGAAGTTCATTCAAACTCTATTGAAAGAATCCAACATAAATTCTTAAGACACGTAAATTTTCCTGGAGAATGTATAGCCTACGATTATCTGCTTTATTTATTAAATTTAGTAAAATTATCTGAACCTAGAGTTATTTGCGATTTAACATTTTTATTTAAGATTACTCGTCCAATGTTTTATACCCCTGAACTGTTACACGAGTATATGATTGCTTTTCATGTACCAAGACAGTACCTACCATTTTATTGTGACAATTCAACTTCTGCGTCACAATATTATCCCCCTATGCAACGGATTCAACATCTGGGGAACAAATACTTCGATTTGACATATCAATGTTACAGAATAAGCATGCACTAGTACGGTTTTTCCTCGAGTAGAGCAAGGTTATTTGAAACTATTTAAGTCTGGATAAAAGTGTCAAATTATGTTGATTCTTTTTTATGTTATCTATTATAGTACATATGTACCTTTGATGGCAACAAGCTACACTAGCGCCCCTAGCTACGCGCGTTAGCGCAATTGGTTTTTTCATGCATTTTAATAGAATTTCTGTGAAATATATTCTTAATAAATTATAGAAATCGAAAAATCATAAAATAAATATTAGGTAACCTACATTTGATTTTACTGCTTTTTTTCTCATAGATGAAAAAATATTGAAGAGGCCATTAGGTTTGTACTAACAGTTATAAGCTTTGCCGCTGGATGCTTGCGCTCGGTCTGGTGGTTTAGAAAGGGAATAAAATACTTATTAATAAATTGTGAGAAATTTTAGAACTTCGTCATACAAGTATCTCCGAAAATACTGCACACATGGCTTTGAAAATTATTTAGGTTATATAAATGAGCAAAATGTTTTTGCTTTTAAAGTAATTTTTGCAAAACATGTCCGTTAGAACCCTATCCAACCAAAGTGACGACTTGCTGCAGAAGCGCTTTGGGCGCCTTTTATAAGTAGGTCCTTATTGTTATAAATAGTTACATTTATTGTACGCGGCAGTTCAAAGACACGGACATTAGGATATTGGGCTCAATTGAACATTTGGTTAAGTCGAGTTAGCATAGTTAGCGGTCGATATACAATATGATTTATGTGACGTAGAAAAACTTCGTACCGTAAACATGGAGTAATAATATACCTACTCTAAGACCGTATATCGCGAAATACGAGGTGAATCGTTCCTCATTGATATTTAATAATCATACAATGGTCGGAAAAATGTAGACGCCCATTTAGTACGAGCAATTAATTATTTAATTAATAATGACGCCCCAAAGTTACCAATCATTTGAAGAAATTATAATTGTATAGAATTTCCATATAAAATTCGACCATCAGCGGATATCAGCAGTGGCTGATTTCTCTAACTTGATTTTGTGCAGTGAACTTCCACAAAACATATAATAAAATCAAACAAATGTGTATCATAGAATGTAGAATTATATTTGGATATTGGAGATTCAGCAGCGCATCAGTAATGTTCACGGACGGATTCGCCCGTCTGATGAGACACCGGGTCGCAGAAGAAGGATACGACTAATGGCCTCTAACAACACGGCGGTAACCGCAGCCTAGCAGCACCAAGCGTCACTCCTTAGTGAGCGCTGGGCCCGAACTCACTCAGGACCACGTCCAACTTAACTGTTAATTGTTAATTTTACTTTATATTTTACTACTTACTAATATATTATTATTATTTTTTAGCACACTTTAAATAGCGCGCCATTCTAATTCGTTGCTTAAACATCCTCCCATCCGTATAGGTAATACTGCCCGAGAACGAGTCCGAAATGAACCCCATATGTGCGTTTTGAATTCAGCGTCTATGGGGCTTTCTGTCATTTTTATTTTTATTTATTATATTATTTATTATATTATATACGCCCTATATGGGCTTTTACATATTTAGTTAGTTATAATATTCACACAGGTGCAAAACACATTACAGTAACTGCACCAAAAACTAATAATACACAGTAACAGAAAAAATAAAAAATAACGGGTGCAATATCCACCAAGTCAATACTGAAATTGATAACAAATAAGTAAATAATATAAAAAGTTGTAGTTAACAATAATTTATAAACCAGGCAGAAACAAATCACTCATCCTCCTTTTGAAATTTGCCAAGTTTAGATTATTGTCAAATACATCCATATCATTTAAGTATTTGTTACCAAGACTGTGTACGCGTTGAATTGGTGAATTTAAACTATAGTTAGAACGGGATAAAGATATGTAGAAAGTTAATGTCTGTCTTGTAGTTCGATTGGGTATGTACAAGTTTATTAAATTCAGGAGTTCAGAACAATTTAATTTACAGTTTAACAATTTTAGTAAAAAGGTTAGGTCGTTAATTTTCCGTCTGTTTTCTAATGTCATAAGAAATAGTTGATACAAGGCGACCGTGTGAGCAGCTATATGACGATTCGATAAAAACAAGTTTGTACGGAATAGTATTTTGCAAGAATCGGCAGATATTGTCTGTGACTACCGTGTTTTAAGTCGTTATTAAAATAAATAAATTACTGAAGATGATCCTTTTTTATACAAAAAAGAACCAGTTTAATTATTTATTAGCCACGAACGTTTTAATGAATCGCCGAATTGTTTCTTGTTGCTAGGTCGCTAATTTCTAGTACAATAATATGGTAAAATTCCTCTAGATCTAGGAACAATTATACATATAATATGGAAGAGAGTAGCATAGTATTTTTTTTTTAATGAAGAAGGAGTTTTTTTCTCACTTCTTTAATCACCGATTGAACTCCCAATTAGATAGGCCACGAACCGCCACTGGTTATGGGTCACCCTCGATCACGCGAATCACAGGCTCACGGAGTTTGACGATCTCTCTAGCAGAGATGATGGTGTCAAAACCCAAGTTTAAAAAGAGATCATTGTTCATAAGTTGATTAATACAGCACTTCGTTGATTTATTTATTAAAACTGGGTTTTTACAGATGTTCTCACACACATGAGAACAATTCCGTTATAAAAACTTAGTTTTCTTACTTCTATCTTCTTCTATTATAAATATAAAGAATGTCCCGGGCACACGTGTGTGTGTTTGTTTTGTATACAAATCTACAATTTTCTAATGACAAGTGAAAAATCCCGAGTAAGGCCGGGTACACATCAGCTAGTTTTTTTTTTATAAATATACTAGCTGATGTGTACCCGGCCTTGCTCAGATTTTTTTTTTAATAAAGTTATGAAGTTGTGAATTCTTGCTTGTCATTAGGGTGCCATAATTGATTTGACAGCGAAAGTAACTATCTCCAAATAAAGAAACATTCATTTGAATATTTTATTTCATTCCAAACGTTTATTTTTTCAAGATATATCCGAACCATAAAGTTCTTAAATAGGTAGGTTCTTAAAAGACGAGTAGGTTTTCTATTTTGAAAATATTCTACCCAAAAAACTTCTTCTTTTGAATATGCAATCTGTGGCTAAGCAGGGTGTTATATCTATGGGCTAACCTAAATAAAACATGACGGGTTCAATGTTTTTCTTACTAATTTTAAAACGTTATAGCAACAGTTTTACATTTTTGATTTCATTCAAACTACTTTCTAAACCCTCCCGGCACTAATACAAACAAACTGTGCTATTTTCAGCGAAACCGGTCTAGTGATTTTCGAGAACATCAAGGACAAACAAACAAGTTAAAATTGATTTATATATAGATTCAGGTGGGATGTGCTATGGCGCCTTAAACAATAGGAATCAGGTACATTTATTTCAATACTGCTAAGACATAATATAGTATCTAGGTGACCGTGGATTATTTCGTATAGACATATTAAATCAATCATTTGCTTTCTAATTTTAAGTGAATTAATGTTGAAGTTTCTTTAAAAGATGCGTAATCACTTTGTGGTGTCATAATTAATAAAATAGTAAGAATTAGTTTATTTATACCACTGTTTTTAATATATAAATATCTACATGTTTCAGAAGCAAAGCTCCCCTCTTCAGGATAAACAATAAAAGTCTTCTTGGGCATTCTATGTAACATTTTCTAGAGAGTTTTACCCACTATGTACGAGTACACTTGTTACTTACCGTTTGAAGGACGCCAGTGAATGACGCGGATGTGTCGATATCGGTAGCAAATCAATAAAATCAACTAAAAAATGTTCATAGTGGATGAAACTCTTCAAAACAAAAAGGAATTCTTATTAATTAATTATCGAAGTTTTCAAGACGTGCGTCGTATGATGGCCGGCAAATTCTTTCAGCACCTAGGTATAAAGATGGCGTACATATTTTTATTTTATTTTTATTTACAGTGTGCATTTACAGAATATGTGCATGACAAGCAAAAATAACGTTTACGAATGGTATTTATTGGGGCTTATCAAATCATGTAATTAGGTGCATAGGTTTGTTTTATTAGGCACAATGTTTGTAAACTACATAGTACGCTGAATTCCCGTGAGGGGACATTGTCAACTTGTATTACAACATAATATTTAGCTTCTTGACCAACTGAGTCTGAGCTGTACTAATATTGAACTAGTAGACATACCTGGATAAACATTCAACAATGCATGTTACCCACCTACGCTCGGATATTGCGATGAGTCGTTCATGAACGAACTGTTCATTTGTGCCGGGTCATCTCGATGAGCCGTGTGTGTACGACTCGTGGTAAACCTCACCACAGCTCAATTGAACTGTGACTCTTTTTGACAAACCTTGGAACCACTTAAGAAAGATTGTTTATTTATCTACATATCTCATATGTACCTATTACTGTTTTCTTATTATTTTATATGTATTATTGTATGCTTATTACTATTTACCGATTATCATTTACTTTTTATTATTTTTTTATTATTATTTACTTATTAATATTGACTTATTTTTATTCGTGTATTATTATTTACTGAGTATCATTTACTTATTAGTTTTTACCTATTATTATTTACTCACCACTTCTTGTTAACAAAAATATGGTCACCCTCACTGTGGCTAACTGGAGCACAGATACATTGCGATAGTTATTTGAGTTACAATGAAATTATTATTGTTGTAACCTATAAATGTGGGGCCCAACTTAAAAATTTACTGTAGATTTTATAGTTGTTTATAGTTCAAATAACTTTGTGTTATTAAAAAAAAAAAAATGAATATATCGTTTCACTAAAATTGTGCAGCCGCTCGTCTCAACACAGGACTGTCCTAGTGAGATAAGTGGCTAATGTTTTTGTTTTTTTAAGTGAAAGTGTAAATAAAATATGTTCGATAGTATTCTTAGGTACGCATTTCCATGCAACATTAAATAAGGTTCTTTGTTGTTTATATAAAATCAACGTATACGTGTCTAATTTCTACAAGGCTAAATAATGCCGATAACCGTGGGACTTACAATTAATATTTGGCGCCATGACGTATTTTAAAGCAGTTGTTTTCGAGGGTTCACATTCGTGTGTAGAGATATGGAAAATTACCGCATTTATACGTGTAGGCACTGTACAATTTGTGAACGGCGCCTGACAGTGTGGCATCTAGATGTTTTGTGCCTACCCATACGGTGGAACTGGGAACCATAGGAGCTGGTAATCGTATGAACTGGGGTATGAGCTCATGAGCTGGGAGTCAGCTCTTAATATGTGCCAGCTCTTAAATGAGGCACCGTTCGATTGGGTCATATGAAAATATTGTGCTGGCACTGTGACTCCCACTTTTAACAAAATGAGTCACGACCGATCGCTACTCGGATACTTATAAAATATTAATAATATTCGAGATAGGAAGTAGTGTTCACAATGTACCCACGTAGATTCCGTTTGAGATAGAAAGTTATGCCATTCCTCAATAGGCTCGTCCTGACTCCAAGAGGCGTGCGACACATGGGCCAGACAAGGCCGAACAAGTATCATGTAATAGTTGAACACTGATAGAAATGTCTGAATTTATTGCTTAAGTCACACATGATTTCATACACTTTATTGTGCCCTTTTGACGGCTTAATTATTTATTTGCTAGTGGGAAATGTGTATTGTGTGACTGTCTGGAAGAAGCTAGTCATCAGACAGTTTTTGGTTCTAAAGATATTGTATTAATTTAGTTAACAGCGACATAATAGATACAAAGCATTTTGTATCTATTATGAGGATGTAGGGTATTGTCAGATACTCGTATTGTAATGCGGACATAAATCAGAGTTGTGTTGTGGTGCAGAATTTCGAGGAATTTATTTCCAAATGAGCAGTTACAATGAATTCAAAAATTACTTTGTCATCACCACTTTATTAATATATAAATATCAACATGTTTCGAAAGCGAAGCTTTCCTCATCAGGAATATGTAGAATACAAAAAAATAATAATGTCAATGATAAAAATAGAACACAGTAATGTAAGAATAGACAAATTATAAACATAAGCAAAAATTTATTAAAGTAGATAATAATTAATTAAAAATGTTAACGAAAAATTCTTTTCAAACATTGAATAACAAATTATATCAAAAATTAAAAAAATATTTTTTTATTGTATAATATTAATTATATACAGTGGGAACTTATACCCGCTAAGTCACTGCAAGTAGCTTGTCAGCAGGAGTTTAGTTCAACAATATTATATAATACAACAATAAATAACAATCATCATAAAAATGTAGGGCAAAATTAGGATATAGAGGCGCATGCATGTTGTGATCAATGTAGTACATAATACATATAAAAGTACCAATATTATAAAAATATCAACATTTTAAACATCAACATTATAAAAATACCAATATTATAAAAATATCAATATTATAAAAATTGATACTATTATGAAAATAAATTCAAAATATTTAATTGACTATTAACACTTTTTCAAGTTTCTGAAATATCAAATTTGTCTTTATTTGTATCAATAGAATTTTTTTTTTTTTATATGAATACCTCACAAGAGTCCCAACTGCTCCCAACCGTCTGGAGCCAGTGAGACTATGGCATTCCCATTTGGGGAAATGTTGTGAGGTTGAAAGTATTGGGGAGAGGAAGGAGAAGGGAAGAGGAAGGTGGGGAATACCTGGCTATTCAGATCTGGTCACCAAACACGGCTAAAAGCCATTTCAAGCAACGTTTCAATTCCGAATGGTGGTCTCTCACCAGGGCGATACTGAGTATCTTCCACTCAGGAACGTGCGCAAATATACTATATATTATTTTTAAATGAATTAATTGTGAAACAACACAAATTAATTAAATAAAAATTACTTGCGCACGCCGGGATTTGAACCCGCGACCTTCGGATTCGTAGTCGAGAGCCTTACCCCTCGACCATGGAGGCCGTCGAATGATTGGTTTCCAAAATATGATTTAGACGCCAGAGTTTGCGGTTTTTATTTACGATTAACCAGTTCTGTAAGAAGTTAATCGTCATGTTAAAGTTAATTATTATGCCAATACTTACCTGCTGACAAGCTAAAAAGTACATAGTTTAAGATGATTAAATGTCGATAAAAAATGCATATGTAATTACTAAGTAAGCGCCCTCAAGCCATTGTAGGAAGACTCTATAAAGTAAAAATTTATGTGTCGACAAAAACTATGAAACTAATTTATTTGTCTCTAGCAGAATCGACTATAAGGTATGGTATAACTTCTTGGGGACACTCCTGTAAGACCAACATAAAACATTTACAGGTGATTCAAAACGCCATGGTAAAGCTGCTAGTAAGTGAAACAGTTTTTAAGCAAAGGCGAGACATTGATATCATGACAAATCAACTTATTACGTATTACCTGTTCGTGCTATTGTGGCAAAAAATTCTACTGCAACATATATCTGACAGTCCGTATAAGGCAATAGTGGATCATGTACACATTACACGATTCACACAAAATATAGGAATGATAGTGCCAATATTTCAAAATACATGTGGTCAGCGAACCCTTGAATACATTGTGCCATTTGTATTTAACAAGTTGCCATACGAATTTAAAAACAATTGCTCTATGAAGAAATTCTCACTGATGTTAAAGTGTTGGCTTTTGGAAAGTAACCTTATATATATTTGTCACTATCAATACACATTGATGGTAACAAATATGACGGTCTCCTTGATTGTATATCTCCTTGATATCTGATGTACTTACGTTATTTTGCTCTTTATTTCATTGTCTATTGAACAAATATGATGGTCTCCTTGATTGTATATCTCCTTGATTGCTGCGGAAATCCTTAAAATTATTTAAGTGTTACTATTATATTAAGTCTATCCTCACTGTAACAAAACTGTACTGCTGTTTTTTTTTCTCAACTCAACTCCTGATGATAAACTATTTGCAGTGGCTTAGCGGGTACAAGTTCCCATTGTGTGTAATTAATATTATACAATAAAATAAAAATAAATAATAAAAAAATAATTTTGCGTTTTCCAAATGTGTCTAAAATTGGCACGTGGATTCTATTAGTTTGCTATCTAATGTAAAGGAAACCCCACCTAGTGTATTTCACGTCAACGGTTGATGGTTAAGATCAGCAAGGAGCAAAGATCAATGGCCTATGCGCAAATTCAACATTATACTTTAATGATGATCACGTGTCCAGACCGTGCAATGCTCAATAAGGAACTCCGGTTTAATTTTGTTATTTTTTTTTATCAATAGACGTTCAAATTTAAATACGAGTATATTTCGATAAAAATAATTTTCGAAGTTTCGATTTTTCAAAGCCCGCCAAAACACTCCAAACCTATGGCCGGTCGGTATTGTTCAGTTTTGAGGTTAGAATGTCTATGTCAAAACAAGGATGAGCTTTACCGTAGGTACATAATTTGTTTTTCATTCATAGTAAACCATAACTAAACATAAGTAATACAATTATGTAGATCTTTTTAGAAACTTTAACTTAATAGTATTGAGCGTTAACATTATCATAATACCTGCATTGATAATTGGTTTACTCGTGAATACTCTAATTTATTTCATTAATAATATATATATATATATATATATTATTTATATTGAACAACAATTATGAGCTTAAAGTCACCCAAATTGAGTTTCATTTTTGTCAAAACTAAAAAAAATACAAAAAAAAACGAAAAATAAAAATGTCCGCACTAATCCTAAAACAGAATGCGAACGTGACGCCATAAATGCAATAGTACCAGCATAACAAGGTGTTTTGATGAGATGATTTTTTATTCACTTTTAAATACCAATTTATAAGCTATACGAGTATATATTCAGAATCGGCGTTTGGTGATCTATATAAATATATATTGTTAAATCCATTATATTTTTCACTGGAGTTCCTTATTATCGAAATATTCATTTTTCGGGATCGAAATCAGTCCGAAAGCGAAACAGGCCACCAACCTGATACAAGTCGGTATGGCCTTTGTTGAGTTTAATGGTGCCTACCTACCCATATCAAAATACCTTATTTCCATTCGAATCGTAAAATCCAAGTAACTGAAATTGTCAACGCATTAATCGATTTTTTTTTAAAAAAATTTTATTCCTTTCTCTTATTTCTATTAATAAAGAATTCTTAAATAAAAATGGCTAGATGTACTAGAAATGGTACTAGAAATAAACAAGCTATCCTTGAAAATGATGATAAACAAAATATGGAAAAAATCGTTCAGTTAATTTAAAAAAGATGGATCAATGAAAAAGGAAATTATTCATAAAATTGATAAGAAAACGACTGAAACGCAGAAATGTATTGATTTCATTAGTAATCAATAAGATGAAATGATAAAAAAAAACGATCAGTCATTATTACAAAACAAGAAAATTAAAAATGAACCGGAAATTATAAAGAAAGAACATCAGGAGAAAAATATTATAATCAGGCAACTGGAAATTAAAATTACCGATTTGGAATATAAATCTCGAAGTAACTACCTAGAGATTGCGGGCATACCCTAAAAAATGGAGAACAAGTATCCGAAATTGTGAAAAGAGTAGCTGCGGCGGCCGACCTAGACATCAAACACAGCGACTTAATTGCTGTTAAAAGAATACAGGACAGGAGGAAAAATGCACACCCAAAACTTCTCGTTCACTTCGCGGAAAAAAATAAAAATAAATAAAAAAGAAATAATTTCATTGCTAAAAAACGAAATATTGATTATGCAAAATTAAAAGACATCTCTGCAGAAACCATATACATTGGTGAAGAAATCAGCCCGTACCACAAGGAATTACTATGGAAAACGAAACAAATGGCTAAAGAAAAAAATTATGTATTCGTCTGGTATAGAGATGAGAAAGTTATTGCAAGACGTATTACAAATAAAAAAAATATTTACATAAGACACGTTGGTGATATTAGGAAAATTCTGTAATTTAAAAATATTCAACATATGATATTTGATTTAAAAATATATGATATTTACTGTTACTGCGAACATGGATACTAGTATAATAACAACTAACTTTCCAAACTTTGCATACATAAGATATAATTTATCAAAATATTATAAGCATTAATAAATTTTTTGATGAGCTACAAATATTAGTAAAAAGTTTAAATATAAATTGGGATATAATTATACCTACGGAATGCTGGTTGACTGATAAATACTATCCCCTGCAAATTGGTAAATATGTCCCTTACTCTACATTAATGAATAATACAAAAAATGATGGTGTAATCGCATACATTAATGAAGACATAGAAGCTGATGTCAGAGAGATCCATATTAATAATGCAAACTGTCTAAGGATATCAATTGGTAATTATACAACAATACTCGCAATATAAAGATCCCTTTTACAAATAATTTGGAGCCATTTCTTAATTCCTTGTCTGTTGAGCTTAACTTCCTCAAAAACATCGAAGATGTTTTTATCATCGGTGATATAAATATTGATATCCTGGAAAATAGCTACCCAAAAAAATATAATTATTTGCAGACACTAGCTTACCATGGATTCAAAAGTCTTATTGATGAACCTACGCGTACATTTAATGAAATCAAAACTTGAATTGTTCATGCTTTTAGTAAAACTAATAAAAAAACTCAAGCCATAATTTATACAACCACACTGACCGACCATTACACAATAATTCTATCTATCACAAAAAACAATTCACCTGTACACCAAAACAAGAAATCTGTCTTAACGAAGTCTGAAACAAACTGGGAAAACGTTAAAAAGGAGTTACAAATTACTGACTGGACAAGTCTAATTGGAAAATATGATGCAGATACTGCTTAGAGTTATTTTTACAGGTTTAGGGAAAACCTGGGTACTGTTGATGCTATAGCTAAAGTAACAAATACAATAATACAAAAAAATGGATGAAGGTAAAAAATGCTTGGCAGTTTTCATTGATCTTCAAAAAGCTTTCGATACAATTGACCATAAAATACTATCTCTAAAACGTAAAAAAATTGGAATGACAAAATCAACTGTATACCTACTTGGGAGCTACATGTCTGGTAGAGAACAGTTTGTACAAATTGGTAAATAAAACCAGCAAAACTCTACCAATTACTTATGGTGTCCCACAAGGAAGCGTACTAGGACCAATACTCTTTCTCATTTATGTAAATGATCTTATGAATCTTCCCATCAAAGGAGACATAATTAGCTTTGCAGATGATACTGTTATTATCTTTCATGAACAAGAATGGACAAATACCTTCAAAGAGGAAGAGCATGGCTTGACTGTATTTCAAAACTGGTTAAAAGTGAACTCGCTTACATTAAATGTGAGTAAAACTAAATATTTAACATTCTTAATAAACAAAAGAGGCCAACCAATGAATGAGCACACACTTAAAATACACGAATGTCTAAATAAATTACCTCATTGCACTTACCCGCATATAATCAAAGCCAATAACATTAAATATCTTGGAATCTTAATTAATGATAAAGATGTACACATTAACAGAACTTTAAAAAAACTAATAAAACTCATCTATTACTTCAAAAAATTACGAAATATCTTGGCAATCGAGGATCTAAATAGAGTATATTATGCTTTATGTCACTCTCATTTGGAATATGGAATTTTGGGATGGGGCTCAGCTGCATCAAATTACATGAAACAATTAAATACAACCCAGAAATTCATCATAATGACCATTTTAAAGGTCCCCATAAGGACGTTAACAACGGAAATTTTTAAACATTTCAACGTTCTAAGTATCCAAAAAATCTTTGCCAAAATATTCTAGTTAATCATCTTAAAAATGAGAAAGTGGCTATGACTCTTCATGATCATAATACCAGAATAAAGCAACTAGATAAGATAAATACACCTAAATGCAATACTACTACTTTTTGGACAAAGAAGCTCTGAATTTTTAGCTGTAAAATTATATAACAAACTCCCACTTAATATCAAAAAAGTAATTCAATCAATAATTGCATTAAGTCCATAAAAACTTGGCTTAAGGAATTACCACAACAAGAACTGACTACTATTCTGAAAAAAACGTCAAAGAAATTACTGAAAAACCCTACCCTCTCCTTGAAGTTGAAATATACTCGGAAAAGTCGCTGAAACCCCTTTATGCAAAACCTGGTCCGCCTCAGCACAGGATCTCCTAGTGAGGAGGACTATGAAAAAAATTCTATTATATACATTTATTTTTAATATTTGTACCTTACCTGAAAATATCATAATTATATAGAAACTAATAAAAAAAATCAATAAAATAATCCATCCATATATAGCCCTATACACATCTGAGATGTGGTCGCAATATTCAACAGCGCAATGGGACAAGCTGAGGCTCTGCTACTACAATACATACAAGCAACATCTGCAACTTACAAGGTTCTGCAGTGCCTCTACACTAAACAGAGGGTCCACTCATTCCCCGCCTTACTTCGTCACCGACTAGCCAGCTTCTGGAGCTCGACACGGAAGTCAACCAACGCCATTGTTGTGGCTGCATCCGAGTTACTCAGCTCTCCACGAGATGAGCGATGGGTGCAGGCAGATGATGCGAGTACCACCCTGAAAGATGATAAATTTAATTACTTAAAGAAAATCTATATAAATTAAACTTAAAAAATAATACAACCATTATTTTATTTGTTAGAAATAATTTTATTATATAATTAAATATTTTAGAAAAATAAAAAGAAAACCCTTAAATTAAATTAATTTAATTTATTCTATGTTATTATTAACTAGCATGTTTTTCATTTCATTTCTTTTTTTCGATGTAATTGTCATTTTGTAATAATTTTTTTTCTCATTTTCTTCCCATATATTTTAATGTTATTTTTTGATATTTTATTATTTTCATTTCTCAATTTATATTTGAATACATTTCATGTAATATGGCAGACTGGCCTTGCACTATCCACCCAGTCCTGCTGGAATAAAAACTTAAAAAAAAAAAAAGTTTATTGGTCGATCTAGAAAAATTTGGAAGGTGAAAACATTTGGAGATCAAAATATGAACTTTAAATCTTCTAGGGGCCAGTTTTATAAACGAACTACCAATTGTCTGTTACGTAACGAACCGTTTCGTTAACGGATCGTTTTTATTTTATTTTTTTCATCTGTCCGTTTTTTTTATCTTGAATAATAGCCATTTGCTCGTCTTCACATTCACGGTTCTACTTGCAGTATTTAATTGAATCATCTATGATATTTCTAGACCATCAAATTCTTAAACCGAAAATACATGATTTTGCATTACTTCCCATTGCATCACCTATAAAAGAACCACATGTGTTATTTATATTTTTCGGAACACAGATTTTTTTTAATCGAGGAAATTTTATACATGTAATGATTTTTTTCAAATAGACATCCGAATAGAGATTATCATAAAAAATAACATGTATTTTTTAAGTGCTTATTACTTAAAGTTTTCAAGGGTAGTTAGTAATATGTAGATAGAAATGCGGCATGCGGAGACTGTTGTTTCGCAATGCAACAAGAGTTGTGATTGTTACGAAGTAAATAATCTCACTCACTGATGCAAGTTTAGTGTCTACTGCGAGTGGTGGCATTGGAGTAGATGAAACGTATTTCATAAACGAATATAATTAACTCACTCTTCATAACCAACTACAAATAAAGAACTTTAATTATTGTATTCCCATGAACTCCGTGGCATAATACACGTTGTTTCGGACAACAGGGACTTCTTACCCAAAATATTATAATTAAAATAATGAAAGAATTTATGTTTACAGTTCTGCTCTATTCTGTTTATATTACTGTTCGTGCTCTTTTGTTGGAAAAAATTCTGCTGCAACATATGTCTGACAGTCCGTATAAGGCAGTCGTGGTTCATGTATAAAATACACGATTCACATAAAATATAGGAATGGTGTCAGACGTGTGGCACACAGGCCAACTGTAGAGGGCAGCTGATTCCGATCTGCTAAGAGGGCTGGAGGGGAGGGGGACGCAACCTATCGTTCCGTTGCGAATGGGGAACGGTACTGACAAATTAACGACTTTTGAATTTGCACAAAACTCCCTTCTTTTTATAAAATCCTTTTGCACAAATTTGTCTGGGTCCAGTGGGTGGTGATAGTCCGGGAGGGGTCCAGGGTCAGCGGTGGTCAGAAAGAGAAAAAACAAGTCGGTAACAGACGTATCTTTTAAATGTCCGTCTTTGTCATACAAAAACGATTAATTAAGAATTTACTATAAACGTCAGAATGTTTGTTACCCGTGCCACATTTTGTGTTACTTTTGTTAGACAAGAACGTATCGATAAGTATGTAATGTCATCGTGTCACATTTCAAAAATCCTTAGAAAAAGTTATAAAAAACATATTGTACATTATCTGGAAAATATTATTAAATTATCTTCTACACAGATTTTAGGGAAAACCGAGGTACTTAAGACGCATTAGTAAAGTTGGCAAACATAATTACAAAATAATTTTAACGCACATGACGTTAGCAATATTTTTTATAGGTTTACAAAAAGCTTTTGACACTATTAATCATAAATTTTTGAATTTGAAAAAAAAAGTATGTCTATAAAAACACTGAATCTGAAACACAGAAAGTTACACGATCCTATGTCGCATTTATCCTGTCAGCAGTTGTGTACTGTTAAACTATCTGCGGGCTCTGTACTGTACGTCCAGCTTCTGAGAGGCTATCCATACTCTGGCTTCGATGGAGCCCCCATACCTGAGCTGATCACTTAAGGTTACACCAAGCATACAATGGAGGGCTTGTTGGGAAGATTGCTTCCATTAAAGGAGACTAGATTGTCATTTCGATCCATTATAGACGTAATCAGACATGATTGGGTGTTTAAATCATTAAATTCGACGAACACACATAAAAGATTTTAATTGTTGCCTCTCTTTCATTTTTTTCCGCTTCTTTTTTGTATCCTGTCTTACTCTATTGTTTTCTGTACTTATAAATTATAACCGATAACTCTGTATTAATATTTAGTTATTATAATTGCTCTGACAGAGCTGGATCTGAGCGAAACCGGTTGGCATTAAAATATAATGAATTCGCGGTTTATAAGAAAATAGATAATGTAAAACCATAAAGTGATTGCTTCTTATGAAAATGGCCTCCATGGTCGCGGGTTCAAATCCCGGCGCACAGTTAATTATAAAGGGGATCTAGCTTCACTTAATTATAAAAACCAATGTTTTTTTCAGAAATTTTATTTATCGAAATGAACATATATTATAAGGAACTCAAGTCCAATTTTTTTTATTATTAATAATATTATAATAACTAAATACTGGTATATTTCGTTTTCATATTATTTTCAATTTTTCAAAGCCCGCCAAAATGCTCCAAATCTATGACCGGTCGGTTTTAATCAGTTCAAGGCTTTACCGTACATAATTTTATATTCTATTCATAGTAAACCCTAACTAAATATATATAATAAAATTATGTACCTTTTTAGAAACTTTAACTTAATGAATAATAATAATATTGATAATTAATATTATCATAATTTCTGTATTGATAATTGGTTTGCCCATGAATACTCTAATTTAGTTCAGTAATAATAGTTTTTTTTTAATATTTAACCACAATTATAGAGCTTAAAGTCACCCAAATTAAGTTTAAATTTCGCCAAAACTAAAAAAAAATTTAAAATACAAAGCAAGAGTGAAAAATAAAAATGTCCATATTAATACAAAAACATAATGCGCACGTGACATCAATGTTCCAAATGCAATGGTACCAATATAACACGGTGTTTTGATGAGACGATTTTTATTCACTTTTAAATAACCATTCATAAATTCTACGTATTTTATATATAATAAAAGTTATATATTCAGAATCGGCGTTAGCTGATCTATATGAATACATATTTTTAAAGACATTAAATTTTTCACTGGAGTTTCAGAAGGTAGGTATTGTCATTTTGCAAGTTGTATTTTCACAAATTATTCAAAAGGGGTGAAGTGAATGCTGCATTCGAATAAGGAAAATCGTGTTCAAACTGGAAGGCAATTTTCAAGAATTCTCATTCGATTACTGTCAAAATAATAACTGCACAGTTTTGAGAAAAATGTGAGTCCAAACCACAATTCTGATATCAGAAAAGAAAAGTTGTTTTTAGATTTTTATGTATTTTTTATGCGACACCTTACAAAAGCGCACCTGTCTGTACAAAGCACATACTACAACACAACTATACCACCACCCGGTTGGGCAACGTCGTGAGGCGGGTCAAGGAGGGAACGGTAAGGAGGGATTTGTTAATGCGGGCCTCGGAAGAGGCTCGGATTAAACGCAGGAGGAACAACAGCCGGTAGCTCGTTCCACATAGGAGCCGAATTACATAAAAAACGATCCGTTCTCATGAAACCAACGCCAACTGTTAATGGGTCTTCCCCCCTTGTCCGTCGAGCAGGCTCCATTGAAATATCTCTACAACAGACTCAGCATACCCACATTGCGTCTGTGCATTAGAGGATTGTCAATCAAACGAACCTCCCTTCTTTGCACAGAATCAAGTATTTGGGAGCTCCAGCCCAGGGGTGACTTCCGAATTAAATTGTTGGACGTACTTGAGATTTGTATAGGGTTAGCAGTTGGTCACTATTGAAGAATCTGCTAGCCCTATTATACAAGACGCCCAGTTTCTTGGAAGCCAGATTTATCCGGGCTTTTATAAAGCCTCGATACTTATGGCTTATATTTATAAAACAAACACAGTTTTCAAACAGGTGATTTTCCGGCAAGTTATTTATGTTAATTTATAAATAATGCCTTATACAATTCATCGAATACGCGAGTATTTTCATTTAAAAAACACACGTTACCGCGCAATTTTTATAACATCGGAAAGTTGTCATAAATAATAGCTAATAAATAACTGGTTAGTAGTGATTGGGTAGGTAGATACTTACCTTTTTATTTTAAACTAATACTGCATACATTTCGAAATAATTTATTTGAAATGAAAGCATTTATTTAGCTTACCGATTCACATATTCATAATAGGTTATGAGCAAAAATATTGGCAATTTTTGACGTACCTTTTTAAATAGGACAAATTTCATAATAACGGGTAGGTACTTACAAACATTGTTGTCTAATTTTATCTTTTATACAAAATAGATAGGTAGGTATGTCGCAATTGCTTACTCAAACTAAATATTTAGCTAAGTCGGTTTCTACCCTCTTGAAGCACCTTTGACCAATGATGTATTAAATAATAGATATTAAAATTGTGATTGACATTATTTGCGACAACGCCAATTCTTTTCAACGTCAAAATACGCTGACCCGTGACCACACGCCGGCCGTAGATCATTATGTTAGAAATAAAATTAAGATATCTTTTTAGTAGGAACAAAAAATAGAATGGTCGCATGTTTTGCAAAGACCGCACGATTTTACCACTAATAACAGTGAGATAATCCATTACCTACCCACACTAATAAATTATAAAAGTTATTACTTCTTTGCTAAATATTTCGAATCTGGCAACTAAACCATTTTCTCCATAGAAGTACGTAGTATTTCCACCGTTCTCTATTACAAAGCTGATACTTGACATACTTAACTTTGCAGTTGGTGGCGTCGCTAGTGTAGATTTTGCGAACACAAAAAACTATAGTTTTAAAAATATTTCGTTGGTCGTTAGTTCCTCCTTTGGACGCCTGAAAAATAAAAATGTGTCATGAATTTTCCGAGCCCAAAGTTGCTTACGTTTTTCATGTGAATTCAACTACCGTCAAAAGAAAAGTTTTGTATTGATTTTTGTTATAAAACACTCCTTATTTTTATTTCTTGACTTTTATTTACACACCTTCCGTAATGGTAATATAAGGGATAAAAAGTAAAGTGCATTGTCATCTATCGAGATTTTGACGAAATAATAAACCGCCAGAATCGTCCGCAACTTGCGGCCAGGTGTCCAGGTGTCGCCACTGGCCGGGCAGTGTCTATGGTACGGTACGCGCCCGTCGGCCGTCAGTAAACTGCGATTGGAAATAATTGGAACTTGGAGCAAGTCGTTTTGGCGTTTGGCATACTAGCGACTATAGCGAGCTATAAACTATAGTAGAATATATACGCTGTACGGCAGTAGTGGTAGTGTACTGGCTCTAGCTCTACTCTATACCTCTATATTGTCTGCCTGCCGTAGTTATATTCAATAAGAATATTCTTTGTACGCGGGTTGGTGACTGTATGGAGATTACCAAGTTTTTAACGAATTTTTCGTCAGTGAATCAGCAAATCGACGCAAAAAGGATGTCTATGATTTATTAAGTCAGTGAATTACCCGAAATCTAACGAATATTTGACTTATAAAGCCCCAAGATTGTGATAAACCAGTCGAACGTTTGTAGCGATTCTGAAGTAGCGACCATTTTAGATTCGACTCGACGGCATAGCATTAAAAATAATTGTTTATCTCCCGCTTTGGAATCTGTCTTGCATTTTTATTGTAAAATAAACTGAGTTTGAAATATACGCCACGCTTTTGTTCAATATTTTATTTGTTACTCGATGGACGCTCTATCTTTTTTTGGGCAAAAATGAAAGCGGGGTAATGCGATTCGATGTGTTTTGATTTCTCGATTATATTTCAGATTTAAAAAAAATTAATAACTGGACGACGATGGTGTCCACGAGGCAGATGAGCATTGTCGGGGGAGGGGGGGGAGGATCTGATGGTGCAGGGCCGAGCCATGCTGAGGGGACTACGTCTCGTACCACCCGTCACAGTGGCTTGCCCGCTTTACCTCCGCTCAACTCCCCCCAACACCCATCGCAATGCACGGGCTTGTCCCTCCTGCCTAACCGCAGCGCAGCTCCCAACCTGGCTCGAGTCTTCACCACGGGGCTCCTGGACTTGCCCCCCGAGCTGTTGGAGAAAATCTTTAGCTATTTAAAATTCAAAGCCGTAGCACACATGAGATTGGTAAGAACCCCTTTTATCGTGCATTTGGTAGTTTAATCTGCTTTGTATTATTCATTCTGTTTGCTACTTCGTCAATGACTTGATAGACCATTCTACTGCCCTGTACGAGACAAAACGCCATGCTGTATTATTATAATATAAATTAATTTTGCATAAACATCAATCAACAATTGATTTCCATCGCTCATAATCTATCAATAAGAGATTGCTCTTAAACTAATGAATATCCAATGCTTGTAAAATTTGGTTTTCAATTATTTGCAATGATGTTATAAATTTTTTTGGATATAATCCTTGTCATTTTATTGCAGCCTTTCCGATAATGGTAGTATAATTATGTGGTAGGCATTTTTAATATTTCAAACACAAATATTTATTTATATATCTCTGACCTTTTATCTTATTTATGTTACTGAAAATAATGTTACGGGAACAATGCAACTTGGGAGATAAATTTGAAAAAGTTTTATTGTATCGGTAATTAATTCTGAATACCTCAATAAATTTGTGTTTGTAAAACACTAATCGGGTTTGCTAGATTATTTATCTAGAAAGGTTAAGATAAAATTATATGTAGTGACATACTTACCTAATTTTGCGTGTAATTTTACGGATGTCGTACCTGCTTCACACTTAATAATGTGTATATTTTTTTCACAATTATTGTGAGTTTATAAGCTATTTCTAAAACATGATATGATAATCAGTGAATTATTTTTTCAGTAATTACCAAGCTTGCTGTTTAATAAAACAACCGCATAGTAGCGGTTGATTGAAACCACAGTACATAACCTGTCGGTTACAAACTCATGTTGAAAATAGTAATATACTGTTAAGACCCCTAACTTAGGTTTTTTTATGTAACTTGAAATGTAGTAGTGCAGATAGATGTCACACATGACTAACTCTATAGAATTGACACAATAACGATTTGTTTTTTATCTAAAATATCATTTGAAGTCACTAGGCGAAGTTTGGGGAATATTACCTATAGGAGGGTATGTAACTGCTAAATGGAATACTTTATACCGGTGGACGCCAACAGGCGGAAGGGTATAAAACTGGACTGCCAAAATATCTGGATGATTTGGATAGCACTGTTTTTGTGAAAAATCACCTCAAGGGGGCTGTACAAATATTATTTCCTATTCTTTACTTATTATGTACAGATACAGAAAAACATACTTACCTGGCAGGTCGCTTCAGATGAACACAGTTTTATTATAAAATTTATGTATAGAGATGATAGTTTTACATGGTTATTTGTTGCTCCTTTTCTATTGATGTTACATTTATTAGAAGATTATGGCACAAGAAGAGTTGCTACTTATTCTATAAGTGACCCTATATAAGCTCTAACTGGCTAGCCTAGTAAAGCAATTTACATGTGCATTTCTTCAATTTATGGATATCATTGTCTGAAAAGATGAGTTTTAAGTTTAGTTCAGAATTCTGTTAATTAAAGTTTTTTTTACATTTTTTAAAATTTCAATGTGATATAAACTATTGTAGATAGAGTTCCTATGATTTCTATTTTGAAACGGTACAATTATTATTAATTGAAATACAGGAACTTACATTCATCAGGTTTTGCATAAAATAAAATTACCCCACAACAGCAGAATACTAATACACCACTCTCCCGCCAATCTCTAACTAATTTTTGACGTATTCACAATAAGTTAACAACAAATTTGTGGAAAAATATTTTAACAATTAAACAATCTTTTAAAATACACGGACAATGATTTTATCATATGAAAACATACTAAAAAAATAATTAAAACAAAACAGGCAAATTTAAGGTCTCTGGGCAAGTTTAGGGTCAAGACTGTAGATGAATTGTTTTAATCGCATTTTTTTATATTTAAAAATTTTTGTTGTACGAGGGTTGTTCAAAAGAAAAGGTGAATTTTGAATTTTTTCGAAAAGTATTTATTTATTCATCAATATCCATTTTCTCCCCTTCAAAGTAATCCCCCTCAGATATAATGCACTTATGCCAGCGCTTCTTCCAATCCTCGAAGCACTTCTGGAATGCGCTTTTCGGTATGGCCATCAGCTCGTTCTTCGATTCTGACTTTATCTCATCAATTGTGGCAAAACGCTTTCCTTTCATTGGTCTCTTCAGTTTCGGGAATAGGAAAAAGTCGCAGGGAGCCAAATCTGGTGAATACGGTGGTTGAGGCATGATTACGGTGTTGTTTTTGGCCAAATAATCACGAACAAGCATTGATGTGTGAGCTGGTGCATTATCGTGATGCAAAATCCATGATTTGTTTTTCCACAATTTCGATCGTTTGAGCCGTATTGCTTCACGCAAACGTTGCATAACTTCCTTGTAGTATTCCTTATTAACCGTACGACCTGTTGGCAAGAACTCATGATGCACCACGCCATTGTAATCGAAGAAAAAAGTGAGCAAAACCTTCACATTTGATCGAACTTGGCGTGCTTTTTTCGGTCTTGGCTCTTCTGGCCGCTTCCATTGGGATGATTGGGCCTTGGTTTCGACGTCATAACCATATACCCACGTTTCATCACCAGTTATGACCCTTTTGAGCAAATCTGGATCGTCGTTGACATCATTCAACAACTCCTGAGCGATACCAATGGGACATTGCTTTTGCTCAAAATTTAGCAATTTCGGAACAAACTTCGCTGCCACACGTTTCATGCCCAAAACATCCGAGAAAATTGCATGGCATGAGCCGATTGATATGCCAACATCCTCTGCAACTTCCCTAATAGTGATTTGATGATTTTCCAAAACCATTTTCTTCACTGTTTTGATGTTTTCTTCGTTTGTTGACGTGGTTGCAACTCCAGGACGCTCACCGTCATTAACATCTTCTCGGCCTTCTGTAAAGCGCTTGTACCACTTATAAACACTTTTTTGAGACAAAGTAGACTCGCCGAATGCCACAGTCAAAATTTTAAGTGCGTTGGAGCACTTTATTCCATTTTTAACGCAAAATTTAATACATATTCTTTGATCCATTTTTTTCAAAAGTAAAACATCGAAGAACACACAAAAACGTGACTAACCTTTCCATTTGTCAAAAACAAACTACTAATCCAAAATGGCTGATAATGCTAACATATGTTAAACATATGTGTACCAACATGACAAAAAAATTCGATAATCGAATGTACACAGCCCGTGAAAATTCAAAATTCACCTTTTTTGAACAAACCTCGTATAATATTAATTACATACAATGGCAACTTGTACCTGCTAAACCACTCCAAGTAGCTTGTCAGCAGGTGTTTAGTTCAACAATATTATATAATACAACAATAAATAGCAATCATCATACAAATATAGCTCAAAATTAGAATAATATAGGTGCATGCATCTTGTGATCAGTGTACACAAATTGGAAAAAATACTTTTGAAAAAGATATGAACACAGCATTACAGTTTTGTTATAGAGATACTAGAGTCCAATTTCATAATATCGATTTAAATAATGTTATAAAAATATCAATATTATAAAAGTATCATAATATCAGCAAGTAATTAAACAAATTGAGAAATTAAAAATTAAAAAACAGTACAGTTTTGTTCCAGTGGGGATAGACTTAATATAATAGTAACAATTAAATAACTTTAAAGATACCCGCGCAGCTATCAAGTAGATATACAATCAAGGAGACCATCATATTTGTTCAATAGATAATTGTTTTGTGATCACATTTTAGCCCTAGATTTTGTAATTCAAACATTAAAAAACGCCTAGTTATTTTACAATGGTTACTCAATGATCGCATTCTGTTGAGCAGACAATACGCTCGAGTGTTAGAGCCATGTTCGTTGCATGTCCCCCTATGCCCTGAATCCAAATTGAGGTTTACAAATGGCCTGTCCCCATTGCATCAATCTATTCATTGAAAATAAATGATGTTAATCAATATTATGCATTCAACAACCGATAAATCAATCTCAATGTAATTTATGAGGAATCTATTAATTCTCGCTCGTTAAAACATATTGAACCAATTTTACCAAAAGGCTTTGCCCGAGATTTGAATTGAAAAATATCAAACACACAATACAGCATTTTGTCTTATTTTTGATCAGCTATACAATGTATATATTAAAGTGCGGAGGTAAAATAGTTGTGTTTATTTAGAAATTCCAGGCGAAAAAGACTTTTCAAACATGTGTCAAATCTCACTGTATGAGAGTTTTGCTGCTTCACGGAGATGTGATGCTCGAGTGCACCGGGCATACTGACATTTCGGCTTGGTCATACCAGCCACTATTGAGGTTATACAACCATGCTGATGAAACTTACCGTGTATTATATTGAATTGCTAGATGCATTCTCATGATGCATTTATGAGGTGTAGCAATTTAAAAAAACAGAACTGTGCATTGTCTGAACGAAGCTATTGCCGGGTTAAGGAGGTAAAGTCATTGACCCTGAAGCTTTAGAATCGAATAATGCAGATTTCGTGGCTCTATTATCTTTAGTGGATATTGCTGCATCATGAATGGTTAGTAACAAACTAAGCAACTTGTTAACCTCGAATTTCTAAACTTCAACAGAATATTAGGAATAAGGAACTCCAGTCCAATTTTTTTTTCAATAATAATCATTAAACTTAAATACCAGTATATTTCGTTTTTATTTCTAAAGTTAGTTTTCATAGTTAAAATAATTTTCAATGTTTCAATTTTTCGAAGCTCGCCAAAACACTCCAAAGATTTTGATCAGTTTTGAGGTTAGAATGTCAAAACAAGGATGAGCTTTACCGTACATAATTTTATATTCTATTCATGGTAAACCATAACTAAATACAAGTAATAAAATTATGTACCCTTTAAGAAACTTTAACCCGACGAATAATAATAGTATTGAGCATTAACATTTTCATAATATCCATATTGATAATTGGTTTGCTCATGAATAGTACAATTTCTTTCATTAATAATAGTTTTTTTTTTTTATTGAACAACAATTATAGAGCTTAGTCACCCAAATTAAGTTTAAATTCTGCCAAAACCAAAAAAATACATATTTAAAAAATTAAACAAAATCGAAAAATAAAAATGTTCATACTAACCCAAAAACAGAATGCGCACTTATAACGAAGTGCTTTGATGAGGTGATTTTTTATTCACTAAATAATGATTTATAAATTCTGCATATAATTTATATCTAATAAAAGTTATATATTCAGAATCGACGTTTGCTGATCTATATGAATATATACTTTTAAAGCCATTATATTTTTCACTGGAGTTCCTTATTATTATTATTGTTCAAGGTGGTTTTATAGGGATAGTGTCTTGTAACTTGTGTGAGTTTTTGGTTGCTACAAAAGGTTTCATGAACATCCCGAAAATCGAAACTGTCGGCGATGTTAATTATTTTATTTGATATTTAGAGTGTCTTCGCGGTTGATTGAGGAGGATATTGGGATTAAATAGCTAAACAAACACACTACATTGAGATCATGGTCAAATTGGGAGTCGATCTGCACCGAGACAAGGCAACACATTTCAATTCTCGATCTCCCTCATATTTAGCATTGCCCATCTTCTACCCCTCTCTGAAAGTGGAGATGGTTTCAATGCAAAATGTCCTGTTTCTACTATCTCGGTACGAGAACCGATGAACGCAGGACAACACTCTTCAAGGACCTCGGGTAGGGGTTGTAATGAGACAATATTTCATTTGACAAATGACAACTGCTTCTCTCCGGTACTAGACCCTCACTTGTCTCGTTGGAAATATTACTGGCAAACCTTCCTGGTTCCCTTCTTAAAAAACACTCTGAACCTTTCCCGGTTCTGTTCTAAAATGCTATTTATTACCCAAAGCAGTTGTCACCCCACCCTACCCAGTCACTATTGCTATTTATTTCAATTTCGAAGTCAAAACAATGACCAGGTGTTATTTTTAGAATGCCTAGATATATACATATGAGATAACTAGTGTCAGCGCTTAGAAGCTGCAGACACATTTCCATACACGCTCCTAGATTTTAATTCTACAGAAGGGGTAGTTTTTGTACTAGTGTCCTAAAAAGTTCATCTGTATAAGTGAATTATCCCAAATATTTTACTTCTTATGTTATGTTAAGTTCAATAGCTGTAACAATTAAAAATAATACCGTTTAAAGTTTTATTCAAAACAACGCGTGGACATCTAACAGACATAGTTTAGTGAACAGTGCAGTGCAGTGCACTGCAGTGTGGGGACAGTGACCATTTCACAGATGCAGGCCACGTGTTTTTCTGCGGGGATGGAACGTTGTCCGAAAGAAAGGTTACTCTTTATTTTTTTTATAAACTTTCGAAATGGGTCGTAAGGTCATAAATCATGATACGGTATACTTTAGACGAATTGTATGCTTTACGACCATTACCAATAATTGTGATAATGACAACAATAATTGTAGCCGACGTGATCATCGATTGTTCATAATCATGATTCTTTCTAATTTTGCGACATTATGTTATCTTCGTAATTTATATTGTACCATTAGCTTATTATCTCATGCCATTGTATCTTATGTAAGATTTATAATATTTGTTTCATCTCATAGTGTTATCGACGTGATGGAACCACACGGGAATTTCCCGACTCCGCAGGAGCACAGTACCGTGTGGCAGACTTTCCTATCACTTCGATAACACATCCGACCCCGCGACAGCACGATACCGTGTTGCGGGTTTTCGACAATGCAACTAACCCCGTGGCAACGCAGTACCGTGCACGGACCCCCATTTACATGTCTGCCTCAGCAGCGCCCCTGTTGTTGAAAACTTGTATCACTTTGTAATGATATAAAAGCGAAAATTTCTGAAAATAAACCAGTCACACTCGGACGAGCAATCGTGACTCGTACCCAGTCACATCTTGTAACCATACAAAGTCTTTCACTTCTCCTGCCTCCCACCTGAAAGATTCCTGGACCTGCCTCAAGGATAGTCGGCCCCGTACCTCCAGAAGCATAGAAAGTGACTTGACCAGCACCCTACATGTTTACAGTCTTGTAACGACAATGGTCGCTTACAATAATAGTGTACACTACTGCTGGTGAGGCAGCTATCACCCACATTGGTCGGCGTAACGTCGACAATGCCATGTTTATGAACAAAAACATCATTATGACGTAGATACACTACTGCTGGTGAGGCAGCTATCACCCACATTGGTCGGCGTAACGTCGACAATGCCATGTTTATGAACAAAAACATCATTATGACGTAGATACACTACTGCTGGTGAGGCAGCTATCACCCACATTGGTCGGCGTAATGTCGACAATGCCATGTTTATGAACAAAAACATCATTATGACGTAGATACACTACTGCTGGTGAGGCAGCTATCACCCACATTGGTCGGCGTAACGTCGACAATGCCATGTTTATGAACAAAAAAAAAATTCTATTAGTTTGTTAAAAATACCATATTGGAGACAGACTGAGGTAATAATAATAATAATAGTTGGATGACTTGTATAGCGCCGTTTTTGTGAGAAATCACCGCAAGGGCTCAAGGTAAAGGTAAATAGACTGCGTGGAAGAGGATTGGAGCAAGACGGGAAGAACCGTGGACTGGTGGCGAATGAACCGATGCGAGGAACCGCAGCCAGTTGAGAACATTTGTGAAGGAGGCCAAATCCCTCCCTGGGATGCAGCGCTATGATGTACACCAAGCTATTGTGTTTCATTTAATTTTAACAATGTTAATAATTTCCAAAACATCTCTATTCTAGGTGTGCCGCCAGCTGAACAATGTGTCCAGTTCTTACCTGAACTCCTCGTTCCAACGTCTGCTGGGCCAAATGCTGCATAGGTACCAGGTCATTAAGTCCAAGATGCCTCGGAGGGAGTCGGCTCGCCGCAGCCACCCATTGGCATGCGAGTCTGACATCATCGAGACCCTGCACATGCGACTCGCTCTACTCCAGATGACCTTCGGCAAGCACATTGAAAGGAAGTACTGCTGCTTCTTCCCGGGAGAGGTAAATTCAAATTGAAATTACTAAACGCTACAATTTTTTTTGTTTCGTGTCTGTCCACAGCCCGTGGGACTATATCATCTCAATTTGAATATGTAGTAAGGCTGAAGGGAGTGGGAAGAGAAGGAGACAAGAAAGAGGAAGGTTGGAAAGTTTTTGGCTATTCTGATCTGGTTACTAAACACGGCTAATGCAATTTCAAGCAGTGTTTCAATTGTGAATGGTAGTCTTTCACCAGGCCAATACTGAGAGTACTATTTACCATTCTTTGACATACAAACCATTTCACTAAGGATGAGTTGTATTGAAAATTGTCCGAGTCGGTTGCTCGCTGCGAGTGTCAACCTTGGACCGTCAGAATGCCAGTCATATGTCCTACCCACTGTATTATGAACTATCTTACATTATGCATGAATCCATACATTTGTAATCTACGTTACTGGCATGAATGGAGTTTCACAGAGTAGTTCCGGGCTGTGGCCCGTGGCCTGCACTGTGTATAATGCAGGGGAAGATTGCGCCTATAATAGCTGAAAGTCTACCTCCGATAGAGGAGAGCACCGGAAGAAGAATGATCACGCCTATATTAGCTGATAGTCTACCTCCGATAGAGAAGAGCACCAGAAGAAGAATGATCACTGACTATTATTTTTCAAATTTATTTATGTATCTTTTTTATTCACATTTTATTTTTATTGCTTGGATATCTTGAGATGGCTCATCTGGCTATGTTCATATTGTGATGGCTCTATGATAGCTAAAAATAACTTTAATAAAATTAATTTTCATATGATTTATAACAAAATATTGCCTAAGATCATTGATTTGCGTAAATATACAAATTCTGCTTACAATTTCCACTATTGTTTAGACCGTAAAATAAAACTAATAATTACTGTTTTCCAGATCCTGGATGAGGTGTATAGCATACTGGACTACCTGCGGGTGACCACCAAGCTGGCACGCCCCTACAAGGTCACGGACGAGCTGTTTGACCTCAGCACCATGGCCATGGAGTACTTCAAGGAGCACATGGAACCCAACTTACCCGAGATCACATACTTTGGAACGGAGTTCTTTGACATCACTGGAACATTCTCACGTAAGTTTATAATAATTTTCATCATTTTCTTCTCCCCTTCTCAGTCGGATCGGGCACCCATTACTTCGACACAGCACTTCCAGGCATCTCTGTCCTGTGCCACTTCAGCATCCTCGGTCCATCGCTGGCTCATCACCAGTTTCTCCTTGCACAACCTCTGAAGCTTCTTTACCTGTCTTAGTCTGGGGCAGTCTCAGTGGGGATGTCTCCAGTAAAATCCTATGATTTAAAACCGACGGTTCCAGCGAACAGTTTCACGTGTGTGTAAATTGATAAATTTGCATAGAGCTGTAGTAGGTAGTAGTTGCAATAATATGTTTTTCCAATCAAATAAATAGGGTTTAATGCAACATATCAAAAACCACACTATATTTGTCTAAACACAGAATCGAACTTTAAACAGCTCTAATAAGATGTTACAATTTCCACATCCGACATTGTTCGTTGGGACTTGTATCTCTTTTTATAAAACCATGATAATTGATTTTTCAAAATCAGGTTCCCTCACCAAAGGAAAACCCTTAAATAAATTGTTACCGTGCAACATCATTGGGCCTATAATTGGTGTTACGTGAAACTTACGCAATTAAATATATTGAAATCCATGATATTTAAGTTGTTCTTTTATAAGCGCTAACGGTCAGCACCCAAAAATACACACTTTGCAGGTTTGCTAACTCAATAAATAATACAAATGATTTATCTGTTAATTCTATATGAGTAATTAGTAAAATGTATAAGGTTTCAAAAGACAATAATCCTCAAACTGTAATCTTTCAAATTCTATATGAAATACGTACTGGAATTTTAGATAAAAAGTTGCTTTCACCGGTTTTCAAACTGCACCTATTTTCAGACATTTTGGGACGTATTTCATAGAATTTAAGGATTATAGTTTTTTGAAGCCTTATACATTTTCCTAACTACTCATATAGAATTACAGATAAATTATTTGTGGTATTTCTTGAGTTAGCAACCTGCAAGATAATGTTACTATTCCTGAATAGCTAAACTATGGATGTTTATTTGTCATTGCTTATGTATTATAATGCAGCGTAAATAACATACGAGCTAATGCAGTTATTCTGTTAATCGTGCAGTTATCCGACCCACTCTTATCATAATTGCTCTAACAAGTCAAGTGGCAGCTTAATTAGGGAGTTTGTTTATAAAAGATATTTATCTTTTACTTTCATATCGGAGTATGTTTTCACTTTTATTGAAGTACATAAATATACTTTTCTACTTATTTATAACACATTAACTTATCAATGCTCTGAATTAACTTTATCCGTGTCATCTATGCAGAGGCGTAATTCATAGAAGTTTGTCAAGTTGTACATGTCCCAAAACAGCCGGGATATATTCTAGTTTTTTTTTTTGTTGTTTCCAGCACTTCAAAAAACCTTTTTGCCACGATTACACGATCGCCCAACCTCCAAACGCGATTGTGTAGAGGGGTAGTTTGTACACGTCGGGCCAACGTTGGTTCGAGTTCGGCAAGTTGGCCCGAGATCGCTCCTGTGGCCAACTAGTTGGCCGAACTCGTACAAACCGGCCTCCACACATTGGCCGTTCAGTATGAAATGTACGAATTCGGCAGGCAATCCCGGTGGACGTGCTGCGCTAAGAATAAAACATGACTGAACTATGTTTATATTGATGAAGAAATACTCAAATATGCGACTAATTCCCAAATAAATGCTCAAATCTGCATTATGCAAATAATAATAATAGGGTAGTTTGTGTAGTACCATGAAATAGTGGAATGCATCTCATCCAGTCTATAATCGGGGCTAGTTGTTATATCCTTTACGCTGCTATCTGACTAGGTTCTGTAAAAATAAACACGGAGCTAAAACAGGCGCAATAGCTATATACAAGGGGTGGGGAGTATCAAATTGAAATTCGTCATATTTTTGTAACATTTTGAAAGACAAAAACATGTGACAAAAACAAGGACTATTATTTATTTCCTGTATTATGTGTTACCCAATGAAAAACAAATTGTGTCAATAATACTATAAATTTCGGTAGACTTTCTGTGAATGTCGGTAGATTGATAAATTTTAGCTAAAATGGCATCACTAGTTTGGAGTTGGTAGTTGAAACGTCGGCCGATCCTGTAGTTGCCCGATTTATAGTCGCTACGATCGTAGCATATGTGAGGGAGTTTTATTGTATGATAATATATGTTGTTTGTTGTCCAGCCGGCGACGGCAACAAGTCGTACCTTTGCCTGGATTCACCGCCCGCCGCCGGCTCCGGGGGCCAGTGCGGCGCCGGCAGCTCAGGCGGTGGGGGCGGCGGAGAAGCGGGCTCCTGCCAGCTGCTGCCCGAGGAGGACCACCTGCCGCCCTCGCCACCGCCCCCGCAGTCCAACATGGTGCTGCGCAAGCGGATACACAGGATCAAGCAGGGGATGAAGAGGTTCACCTCACTTAACCCGATTATGAACTTCCCATGCTTTTGTATTTTCGGTCCTTTGAAGGATGAATTAAAAAGACCTAATTTATCCCAAATGTTTGACCACATTGATTTTTTATTATTTAGTCTTTTGAAAAATCTAGTAGAGAATTTCACTGTAATTCTCTTCATTTTGGTCTTAATTTGTTTGATTTCTCGGTAGTTGTAGTAGAGATAGACAGAAGTGACAGCCAACAATATTTCAATGAAGTACCTTTCTCACAAAAATCAACGTATTTATAATCTGTTCCAGTAAAATTTTGTTTTTATCTTTTTCAAGGGAATGATAAAAACACAAGGAAATGAAAAATGTATGGAAAAATTGAATTTATGAGTACCTACTCAATCCTCGAACCATTCAATGTGAACTTCCTTATTTTGAAAAACCATGAAACCTCATTTTTTGTGATTATTTTGATCTGAAAAATCTGCAAGTGTCTCTTTTTCTCCATATATTGGCCGTAGTGGTAATAATCTCCGATTTTACGCACATGTCAAAAATTCAATTAATTTTAACACTCCCAAATGAATTTGGTGACGAAATTATCACAACCTACAACTAGCTTCCTAACTTTAACCGGATAAAACTTTTTCTGAGTCAAATTTCGATTTATGAAAAATTTTACACACCGATACGTCTATCAAATTCCAAGTAATATTTCGAAAGAATACAATATTTTCCACGATATCAATATCATAATGGATTTTTTTTTCAATTGTCATCCATCGCTTTCCGAAAAACAAACCGGCGAGGGCCGCGACCTCCAAACTTGACATATTGTGAGATACTTAAAAGTGTAAATAAATGGGAACTGCGAGTTAATAATGTTTCAACAACAACACAATTTCACAAGAAAAACAGAACAAGTAAGGATTTAAATACTCTTAAAAATAAAATAAAAGGAATGGGGATTTACAAAAACCTTCATAATAACATTTGAACATCGACCAAATTAAAACAAAATGTATTTCTTACCCATTTTTGTTCAAAACACGCATTTCAACAAATTGTTCTAGTAAAATTAACATTTTAAAAAGGTGAATAACTACGAGTTGATTTCAAATTTACGTAAAAGCGATGTTTTAACCCCGCTGGTGAGTACTCGCTAACTTTACTAATAACTTGACAGCTGCAGGTGGTGCTGACGCTCTCGTCGTCTCTTTCTCACACATTGTTCTATGTAAACTGAGTGAGCGAGAAAGTAACTTCCCCGATTCCAACTTACTGTCAATCGTAATTCGAAGGCGGGGTGGCGACCGGCGGAACGGGTGCCACTCTCGCGATGGCGGCGACGGCTAGTTTTAAGTGGATTATTGTAATTTATGATGGTATAATAAAATAATGTTTACTTTGCAGAAAAGGTTAGTCTAATTTTAGCTTTAGGTGATATTTTCAAGCAGAGTTGGCATGAAACTAGCATAAAAACTGGGGCAAAAATTTTTTGAAATGGTAAATTGGAGGAAATATATGACAATGCATGGAAAAAAACGGGACCACAGGTTTTTGACATAAAAAGTGGGACAACGTGAAATAAGGGTGACGTAAAATTGAAGTTTTCCTGTATTTTTTATTTTGGGAGGCGGGTATGGGTACCGCCGCCCGGGAACCATTTCTTGGATGACCAATACCTCTGCCATAGGTCACCCCAAGTGGTTCGCTACGTTTGGTGACTTAGCAGGGATACCCGGATTCATGGGGTAAGGTTTGTCCAGGTCTTGGCTGGACTGGTTGAGGGAGACCCTTTACAACTGGCTACCGTTGTCCAGGCCGCTCGATAGTACAGGGGCCCAACCCTCAGGCTCACGACTGAGGGTGGGCTGCCCCACAAGCGAGTGTAAAAACCCCGCCGCTGCTGTTGTGCCGATTCGTGACCGGAGGGGACCCAGCAGTAGTGTTTGGGACACATTTGGAGACCTTCCCAGCCAGACTCTCCCAACCATAGCCTTGCACCGCGGTGGGTGGGATAGATTCATACGTCCGTCAGTCCTGGATACCCTGACCCCCAGCTTCCCACCCTCCCTTTATACCTAATCCTTCCCTTGCTTCCCCTTTCTGATAAAATACCCAACAATAATTAAAAAGAAAAACATGCAATCACAAAACTTAAACAATAATAATATCATTACAACGGCGAGTAGTAGGCGTCCCCGGTGCAGGCCAAACATGTTGGTGAATTTTACCAACATTCGAGGCCTGCACAAACATTTAAATTCTGTCCACCATCACCTTCAATCCCAACGCCCAAACCTTCTATTCCTCTCTGAAACGCAAATAGCTGAGCCTTCTGACGCCTCCTATCTGGACTGCCCGGGCTTCACCCTCGTAGGCAAGTTCAGACCAAAAGGAGGTGTTTGCTTGTATAGCCGAGCTGACGTCAACTGTGTGCGACTGTTGAGTCTGGAAAATTCCAGATTTGACGTAATGTGGGTGCGCGTCAGTCTTGCCAGTACGGTAAGATTTTATGCGTGTTTATACCGCTCACCAAACCTCAGCGAATCAGACTCATCCGAGCTATTTAAACATTTGAGCGAAACTATTGATGACCTCTTACCCCGCTACCCTTCGGCCGAGTTTGTTGTTCTGGGGGACTTCAATCTTCATAATGAACCATGGTTGAAGTTCTCATGTTCAACAAACTCGGCTGGCCGACAGGCGGAATTCTTTGCCCTTTGCCATGGGTTGGAGCAACTGGTTCAGGAGCCTACGAGGGTTCCTGATGTCCAGACTCACCGCTCCAATCTGTTAGACCAATTTTTAACTATCGAGCCACGTGGTTATGGGTGATGTCGCAGCGCCTTTAGGATCGTCCGACCATTGCATGGTGATGACATCAATCCCTATTAACTTCAGACTGCCAATCGAGAGGCTGAAAAGAAAAATGTGGCACTATAGACACCAGATTGGTTCGGTCTGCGGGGGCATTTTAATGCTTTCCCATTGTCAGCTGTCTGTTTTCAGACTTCGAATCGGTCCAGATGTGCCCAGGAAATTGGTGAAGTCTTCACATCTGCGATAGATGGCTTCATTCAATCAACCGTTAAAGAAACTGGTGTAGACTCAAAGCCGTGGTTCAGTCGACAATGCTCCGAAGCAGTTCGATGAAAAAACGCAGCTTACCGAGCCTACAACACATCTTGAACGTCAGAAAACAGATCAGCATATAACAAATTGGCAAAGAAAAGTAAGAGAATCATCAATAGGTCAAAATTTGAGCACGACCTACAGATCAGCGAAAAGCTAGCTGCCTGCCCGCATGGCAGCAGAGCATTCTGGTCGCTAGCGGGCTCCATAGGTCGCAATTTCTGCAAATCCAGTCTGCCGCCTCTTACCAGACTCGACGGTTCACTAGCAAACACTGCTACCGAAAAGGCCAACCTTTTAGGGAAAATGTTTGCGGAAAACTCGGCCCTCGACGACCGGGGTGCCATCCCGCCGTCGGTTCCTCACTGCGGCTTCTATATGAAAAAGCTGAGGATACGGCATCGGGATGTACTCCTTGTGTTACGGGGGCTCGATGTTAATAAAGCTAGTGGGCCCGACGGAATACCTGCCCTGGTATTGTAGAGGTGTGCTGCAGAAATTGCTCCAAAAGCTCTTTAAAATGTCCCTGAAATGTGGCTCTGTGCCCTCTAGTTGGAAAAAAGCGGTCGTTCATCCTATACCTAAGAAAGGTGACCGCTCCAACCCAGCCAACTACCGCCCCATAGCGATCACATCAGTTCTGTCCAAGGTGATGGAACGTGTGATCAACTACAAACTGCTCACATACCTCGAGAAGAACAAAATCATTATTGACCTCCAGTACGGATTCCGGCGGAACCGATCGTGCGGTGTTCTTCTCGCGTATGTGACTCATGTTTGGGGGCGGTGCCTGGAACGTTGTGGTGAGATTCAAACGGTCTCATTGGACATTTCTAAGGCCTTTGACCGGGTTTGGCACCGAGGACTTGTCAACAAACTGCCTTCTTACGGACTTCCCGTTTCTTGTGTATGTGGATTGCCGACTTTTTGATGGAGAGATCGATTCAGACGGTTGCTGATTGTTTCATCTATTCCTCGCATTCAGTAAATGCTCGCGTCCCACAAATACCGGTTCTGTCTTCGACATTGTTTTTGTTGCACATCCAATGACCTCTTGACATGTGCACCAATCCATTGTTACGTGGATGACAGTACAGTCCATGATTGCCTTTTGTTTGACAAGCCTCCAAAGGGCACACAAACTGCAACGGCTCGGAGGGCTTTGAAGCAGAGAATGGACGATTACCTCGATAGGGTCTCCTTTGTGGAGTTACTGTAAAAAAAAGTATCTAGATTCCTGGACTTGGCAAAGTCAGATAGCATTAAAAAGATGGCCACAGATTGGCAGGAACCGATTATTGAGAAAATCCGAGAATTAAGTTGCATCTAAGAATACATTTTTGCTATTGTTTTTAAATCCATTTCGATATGTTCTTTCTTATCGAAATGGATTCTTCTGGTTTAATTCCACGAGGGATATTAATTTATTCCTAGACATCCAATTTTTCAATTCACATTAATTTTTATCAGAATTATTTTAACTAACTAACTGACCACCATGCTGTTTCTGCCGAAAAGACGGACCGCCAAACAACTTGGACCGATCTTGGCATACTCTTCTTGCTTCATTCACATTCATACATCGTCTCATACATTCTCTTCTATTATTCCGACTTCTGACATGGCCCGTCTCAAGTGTTTGATTCACTTGATCGTGCCATGTCTTCATCGGGTGTCCCCGGCTTCTTCCATTCACATTCGCGTCATATGTTCTTCTTACACTCCTTTCTTCGTTCATTCGCTCTACATGCCCAAACCATCTAAGCGTCCCTTTCTTAATCTTACTCATTACGCTTATATCAGCCTTGCATTCTTGCATTTTTTCTACCTCAATAGGCTACAATTATTTGATATCCATTCCAGATACAACAATCAGCTGTCGGCATTGCGCAGCGACCTGCGCAGCTGCAAGCGCAAAACGGCGTGGCAGCAGAAACAGATAGCGGAACAGCAGCGCCAGATGGCGGAGCAGCAGAAGCAGACGCTGGAGTACGCGTCGCGGCTGGATGAGAACGACAAGAAGAACGAGGAGACGTGCCGCAAGTTCCAGACGCTGCTGCAGGAGCTGAACAAGTGCCGCACGGAGCTGCAGTATTGGAGGTCCAAGTCCCCTGCCACCACCCCGCAGCCGCAGTGCGCCGAGTGCGGGAAACCCTCGGGCCTGATGATGCCAGGGCCTCTGCAGCATCTCGGCCTGCATCAGGTATAGTCTGCCAAAGTCTGTCACAGAAAAGTGATATTACTGTACATGTTTAAATTTACTTAATAATTGTAAACCAACTATAATAGGATCTTTGCTGATCCACTGAACCACTGAACCCAGATAAACTGACACAGTTATTGCATAATAATGAGTTATAATTGTATTCCTCCTTTTTCACTTGCATCAACATTCAAATTTTTACTCAGAATCGATTCACTGATTGTAATGAAAATCATCTAATTTATCATAATGTCATGTCAAAAATTCATATTTGCATTTATTTGACAGGAAGAAGGAGCTGATCCTGACTTGTGGGGTGTTCCCACTGTCTTGGACCCTGGAGCCGGGCCTGCCTTCGCTGCCCCCGTGCTTCTGGCCCCCTCTGCCCCCCCCGCAGTGTGTCCCGCCCCCGAGCTGGTCCCCCTGCCCCTGGAGGGCCCTCTGTCCCCCCGCGCCGTGGCCCTGGTCAGCGACAAGTTGCCCGGCTCGCCCAAGGCCCGGCGCCCGGCGCAGGACAAGGATGGAAAGTCCCTCTCCTCCGACGAGAGCTCCGCCTCCAAACGGGGGCTCGAAGGGGCCTCCTCCCCACAAGACCACAAGAAGCGCCGCCTGCACCGCACTACCAAGCCCCGAAAGCCGTGAATCGCCCTAACCTTCCCCTGCGATTGATGCATATCCCGACATCGGGGTACGAATACGAATACTATGTTCATCTGCGAGCCGGTAACAGAATACTTCTCCCCAGCACTGGGCAGGGTGACTCTTCCGTCAAGTAAGGACTTCCGGAGGATAGGCAGAAGACAGATATGACTCAGTACACGGACTTAGAATTATGACACACCTTACTACAGATTATTTTCCACCCTCTGGTTTTATAGAATATATTTTTTCTTGCAATTTTTCATTATACATAGTACGGAACTGTGTGAATATGTAATATGAAGACGTATTTTAATTTACCATATTAAGGATGCTGATTATTAATCCTACTTATGTGAGTGGCTTACACAAACACATTACTCACTCCGATCTTTTTAACAAACTGTTTGAATGTGGCTTATGTTTTATCCTACCAAAACGAAGTGAATGTTATATTGATATGAGGCTTTATGTATTATTTTATGCTACCGTCAAATGAAATTGTGTAAATTTACTTGTTTTAACTCTGTAGTCTCGGAAGTTTATTTTTTTGCCTAATATCGTTGAAAAACTTATCAATTTTTCTTTGGATTCCCTCTGTTTATCTTCAAATTTGACGCAGACGGAAAATAGCGCTTAAAAGCAAGGACATCTTGATTTTTATATAACTGATAATTTTGTTTGAAAAGGAAGCTTTAAAATGTATACAATTTTGTTAATTATTTCCTGAGGCTATTAAAGAGCCATACAGCAATGTTGGTGTTGTGTCAATATGAAGCTAAAATGAATTTGCTGTAGAAGATTCTAATCTCGGATCGGGACAGGGTTTTCTAGCTGGCGCCGCCGGTGCCGAACATATTCCATCTTGGTATGTTTTTCTCATTTGGTAACAATACTTATTGTTGTGGCGTGTACATAAATTCGTGTTTAGGAATAATAACACATTGAATCATTGTAAATTGTGTCTTACTGCTTTTATTCACCTATCTCTCTATTGTCATTCCGAATTGCTGTTTCACGGCTGCGCAACAATTATTGTCTCTTGATTTTTAAAAGTTGATCTCATTTTTTTTCAATCTAAATTCGTCAATGCAAACACTATGCAGTACAAAATGTTATTACAAGAGTGTATTTTATATATATTATTTCATAAATATCTCGGATCGCATCTTTCTGTTTTGAATGAATTGAATTAATCATAAAAATTTCATCATCGCTTTGGGCCTTTATGAAATTGAAGACAATACTTTATATTTGACAACTTTTAAATTAAGTTACATTCTGTTTAGTTGAAATGTAATTTATATGATAGAAAATTTATTTATATACATAATTATTACACAGATGTCAATTGGTTTGATAATTTTTAATTAAATTATTTTAGGTATGTATTAAGTGTCAATTTTTTTACAAATTTGAAGAACAACAGAACAATAACTGTTTATTTTAAGTAATCTATCGGCTATCGCTAATCCTCACCATTTGCATTAGATTAAGAGGCGCTCTTATGGCCAGGGTTCAATTCCAATTGGGAAAGAATAAATATTATAGGATTATATTTTTAATGCCGGGAGAAAATAGTTGATAGTTTGCATGCGCTCCATTCCCGCACGTGTGACCATTGTTTCTTTAGCCTCGATGTCAAGATGCAGAGTCAATAACCATATCGAATTCTGATGTATTCATTTCTCCAGATATTGCCACAGATTCCCATTTTCTCGCCAAGGTTGTAGTGAATATAATATTATCTCCATACAAATGTTGGTTGTGTTGGACAGAATGTACATTTATGATGAAGTCTCGATGTGAGAGGAGCAAATGCGTAAAGAAGTGAGTGTCTTGGATATACATTATAGGGCCTTATAATTATTACCTAGAGTTGTATTATATTATATCGTACTGGCTACTGGCTACTGGGTGACAATAGATTTCACTACCCTTTATAATAATGCACTGATTAAGATATTTGGGATGTGTCCGTTTGAAAAATCAGACATTCATTTGACAAACATTTTGGTAGAAGAGTATTTTTATGTGTAAAATTGTAATACAAAACTATTATTACGTGTTTATATGCAAAATCTATGACTCGCATGATTTGCTTTTATAATTTCCAATTAGAATACCTTTAAGGGTCGGTACTATAATATTCAAATGACGCTGCCGGCGGCGGCTTGTGACTACAGTGAGCTGGAGTGCTCAGAATGAAAATAACAGCATTATTGATGTTGTAGAATTTTCTCATTTTTTTTTCAATAAGGGGGTCAATTGACACAAATAACAAAAAAAATCAGCTACAACAGCATCAATAATTTTTTTTTTTCACTCTAGCACACTAGAGTTGCCCCCGGATGCTGTCGATCGTGAAAAATTGCGCAATCTGCAGTATTAAAATATGCTGGTATTGTTATCAGTCCAATCACATGGTGCTATCGGGAAGAATTTTTGTCGGGAGGTATAACCGTCAGATAAGCGGCCAATACATAGAGGGCTGTCTGAAAATAACATGGGATGTTTTGTTTAATAATTTCGACTTCCAACTGCGGCATCGGTACTTTATTTTTCTAAGCGTTTGCATAATGTGTACGCATTTGTAACAGTCTTCTAAATAAGGAACTCCAGTACATTTTTTTTTTATATCAATGTTGACCTTCTAACATAAATACATTTTTTAAAGTTCATTTTCATGGATAAATTATTTCACAAAGTTAGAGTCTTTTAAAATCTGCCAAAATCCGAGCGGTAAAAGGTGGGAATAAATTAACATCACATGGGAGGAATTTACTTGCAAACATCCGCTTGACGTCGATCCAGTGCTGCCAACCAAACAGGGCGTTTTGATCAAATTGTGTTTTATGAATTTTTAAATAAAGATTTATAAATTCTATGTATATATAATTAATCTTACATATTCAGAATCCGCATTTGTTGGTCTATATGCATGTATTTTTAAGCCATAATATTTTTCACTGGAATTCCTTATTATAGTAGTTATCAGTGAACGCTTCTTTTTGTGGGCCATTTTTCCATTGTGGGGATGCGGAATAATATTTGGTATTCACTTGTGAAAGTTTCTTAAAATGTCAACTAACTGTAGCCTGATAATGTAACACATACAGCTAATGGCTTATTGTACAGATTACAGACAGCTGTCTCCCATTATACAACCGGCCCTTAGTAGCTGTCCTTAGTTGGTGCATAATATAATAGAGCATGAGTGTAAGAACTACACAGCAGAATACGATCTGAAGTTGTTAATTACCATCTATCGTCTTATGCCATATATTTTTATAAAGTTGTACTTAACAAAGTCCAGTTGTCAAGTAGGGACATACAATACTACAAGTACAATTCAATTGTTCAGCTTTACAATTATGCTTCATCAAAATAGTAGTTGTTTTGCTCAGAAATAGATCAACGGGAATAACCCCGTTTGGGTTGAAATTACCATGTATTATTTAACATTATTTCATATATCAATAGATTCATAAAGTTGTTGGATGTGATATCGGATTCGGATATACTGTGACCGCAATAATTACCCTCTCACCGGTTCGAATATGCATTTTACAATCTGTCTAATTGATTGCCAACATCTCGCAGCCTCTGTTAATAATAAACCACGTCTCAACAAAATTATTATTAATATTGCAGATGCACCAAAAATGTACAAAAATATTGTTTTCTGTTTCGGATGAAATAATGAAGTATTTTTCTAAATCTGTTTTACAGCCATGTATGCATTTGGTTGTTTTCCATATCCGGCCAATTCTTAATGAAAACATGTGATATCGAATTAAAAATTTGTCTTTCTTTTAAATATTTGTGTTCGGCGAATGGTTGATTACAATCAATATCAACAATGCGTGAAGTCTTCTTTTATATCCGATTGTTCTACGGAACTACTTGAATTTTACTGCTCTAAGTGAAAACCTAGCGATTCATGTCATGAGTGCAGTACAACATTATTTGTGACAAATACAACACATTACTTGTCGATGTAAAGAGCATTGATAGTAGGCATTGTAAATATGGGTTAGTTGTATTTTTTCAGTTTTATGTTTTGCCAATGCTCTTTGAAGATCATTTAAAAATACACATATTAAAGTACATTCTGGTACGTAGCATATTATTACTAAAATTACGCTAAGATCCGAGTTGATGCACTTGCTGTTTAGTTGTCCATATCCCGGAAAGTAAAATTCATCGTCTACAATAATGGAAATAATATGTAAGGTTTCATCCCATCTAGCACACAAGGATATTCTTTGAAAAGCAGATTTTGGTAGATTTTTCATAAACCAATACTCGATGGTTTGCAGCAGGTCTGTTGATTCCCATATTTTTATTCTGTGTATTATGATAAATATATTAGTATTTTTATTAGCTAAAACAATAAATGTGTGAATCAAAAACCGTATTTTTATCACCCCTCAATGTGTCAGGAAAGAATCAGCGTTTTTGCAGTAGATTACTTCCCATCTGCTATTTGGCCCCCTTGAAGAAAACAGCTGAAAAATGGGTTATGAATTTCTTTATTATCACAAATATGGCCAAGAAGGTTGAAAGATTTTTTTGTTTACTTACATTTTTACAAAAAAAAAAATACAATGCAGAAAGTCCTGATAAACTACTTTTTTGTAGTTTGTCTAATGAAGCTTGTTATTCAAAACTCAAAATTTACAGTTAAGGTTACAAAATATATACAATATCTAAATAAAATAAAATAAAATCATTACAAGACAAGTAACAAACTTACAGCATAAATATTTCTTCAAGAAAACAAAAAAAAAACGATGGCAAAAAATCATACATAAAATAATATTTCCTTATTATCCAATACAAACAGCTTCTTTCAATATACATATTTATTAACACATTGTAATCGGATCACGTATTGATACGTGTTTAGCAAATTAATGCTAGAGAGCGGAACACGTATTTATACGTTTTTGATAGATTGTTAGTGGAGTGCGGGTCACGTTAAAATGCGGGTTCCAATATACTTGAGTTTTCGCTATATAGCGTCTGTAGGGTTGTAGCCATGCAGGTAAAAACCTTTTGAGAACAATAGATGGGGTGTACGGTGGGTACCGAGGTAGTGTTATTCATCACAAAAATAGTCGAAGATAACGGTACATATAACGGTCTACATGCAACACTAAGACAAAGAATAATAATTTTTTTTAGTTTATTTCACTACTCTTTGGTGGTCGGACGTTGCTAAAAGCTAAATATCGAGTACATAGATATTATATATATATTTAGGACTGTGTCATACCTGTTCTTTTGCGATATTACCCATACTTGATATATTCGTTTGCCGGTATTACGTTATTTTCAGCGTTCCCAAATATTAGGTACGCCTACTAAATGTTTACATGGGGGGGGGGGGGGTGTTCGTGGGGATTTTTTTTAATAGTTCATTTTTTCTATACATTTTACAGTAAGTAGTGTACCCATAGATATACCGTGTACCTAATGAGAGTTACATGATACTTTTTTTTTAATTTGTAATTTATGACATTTTACAAAAACATAAGGCAAAAACTCCTGATATACTACTTTTTAGTAGTTTGTCTAACTGGAGCTTGTTATTCAAAACCTTATAGTAAATATATACCCAAGGTTAAGTATCTACATAAAATAAAATAAAAAATTTAAGAATTAGATCTGTACAGCGCCCTTGAGGTGATTTTTCACAAAAACGGCGGTATAAAAATCATCCGATTATTATTATTATTATTATATAGAATATTAATATTAATACTTAAAAAACAAAAAACAAATGACAACACTAAATCGTACAAAAAATAATATTTTACAATTATCCAAAACAGAAAGTTCCTTTCAGCTAACAAAGTTTTCAACATATGATATTTAATAACTGTTTAGTTTTGATAGATTTTTTTTATTTCAGCAAGTGACATATTTAAACACCTAGAAATCAACTGATCTTAAGTTCTTTGTCCATATTTGTTTGTACGCTTAGATAATAATACATGTTAATTAAAAATACAACAAAAATTCATTGAGACATTGTGTACATATTTCAATTGTTCGAGTGTGTTACATAACATGAAGTTATGATTTATGATGGATGTATTGATCCAAATATAATGATTTTGGTTTAATAAAATGTCTCAGATACGGGGATTACCAAAAAATTATCACCGTTGGATCATCTGTGGCCTCTGACAATAAAATACGAAACTGTCAAGAACTACGTCCAGAAATCGGGTTTTCCCCCACGCGGATACAGATTACAGATCGACAAAGGCCGAGCTTTCGGTATGGTTGCTTCAGCATTTTTTGAATTCTTCTTTCCTCGATGACATTATAAAATAAAGAATTCAAATATTGTGTTCACGCATAATACTTGTGATAGATCATTTTTAGTGGATTTATAATTTTTGCAACGAAAATAAAGTTTTTAATCAAAGTAACCATTGAACCGTTTTACTGTAGGATTGTGCAAAGAGGATAGACCGTCAAACAACTCGGTCTTGGCCCATACTTCTTGCTTAATTCACATTCATGTATTGTCTTATACAGATTATTCTGTTATTCTGACTATTGACGTGGCCCAACTTAAGTATTTGGTTCATTTGATCGTGCTATGTCTTCCTCGGGCGTCATCGACTTTTTCTATAAATATACAAACTCTTTTTCTCATTCATACAAACTCTTCTATTGTCCTGACGCTTGACATGATCCGACTCAATTAATTGGTTCACTTGATCGTGCCATGTCATCCTCGGGAGTCACCGACATTTTCTGCCATTCTCATTCATACATATTCTTTGTTGTTCTGACTCTCGATATGATCCGACTAAATTAATTGGTTCACTTGATCGTGCCATGTCATCCTTGAGCGTCACCGACTTCTTCTACCATTCTTGTTCATACATATTCTTCTCTTATTCTGACGGTTGAAATGATCCGACTCAATTAATTGGTTCACTTGATCGTGCCATGTCATCCTCGGGATACACCGACTTCTCCTACCATTCACTTTCACGTTAAACATTAACACTCCAATTAAATAATTTAGTAGTATAATGTCAGGAACTGAAAACGTGCTTTTTTCGGAATCAAAAGTAGTGCTCTAGATGTGATTTTATATAAAAACGGTGCTGTATAAATCATCCATTTATTATTATTATTATAGATTAATCACAGAAAACAGGATTATTTATTTTATCAAATCTCATAATTACTTTTAAATCGTCAATTTCTAATGTATCTGTCAAAAATAATGTCAATATAATATAATGTACCTACGCCTGCACGCGAGTATGGCGGCGGGCAGAATCGCGTTTCAACTTGGAACTTGCCCGATACCGATACCGATACCGATATGGATAGGTACCTTGTACCTGTCAATATAATATAATGTACCTACGCCTGCACGCGAGTATGGCGGCGGGCAGAATCGCGTTGAACTTGCCCGATACCGATATGGATAGGTACCTTGTATCTGTCAATATCGTATAACGATGAATACTGGAGATGATACTTGTATCGAATATATCGAGATCGGTCAATAACGCAAGCGTTAAATATCGATATACGATATACCGATACTGAATATCAGAAATCACGTATTCAATAAATATCGCTTACATATTCGTAACGGCCGGATCGGTTAGAACGCTAATATCTATGGAGCCAGTATCGATATATCCGATGTATGGCGGTATTATAATACGTATACCTGTTATGAATATATTAGGTTCAGGCCTATATATATTACATTTAGAAATAATTTTTGTGTATATATGTTATGTAAAAAAAAATATAATTTTTTTCAAAACTTTCCTGCTTTATGTGAAATTCTGCACTAGTTTAACGATGAAGAATACATTTCTAAATATAATAAAATAAAATGAAATAAAATAAATAATTTGCAAAAAGAATTATTGAAATCAAACAAATATTTTTGAAGTTATCGCAATTTTTCTAGAGATCTACGTTAGCGCGAAATTACGCAAAAAATCACCCGTTACCAGCACTAGTACGCGGCCGAAAACTGCCCGATCACAATGTGTTAACTGTTTAGTTTAAATACCCTTTTTTATTTCAGCGGGTAACATATTTAAACAGCTAAGAATCATGTAATCTAAAATTCTTTGTCCGTATTTGTTTGTATGCTTAGGAACCATTAATCCTTCATTAATAATAGTTTCATTAAAATTGAGACGAGTATTGAAGTGTACTCTAGTCTATTTGTATTATATATAGGGTTATTAATGTGCTGAAATATAATTTTATACCATAGAATTGATCTAAAGAATTTTGGGATTCTGATAAAAGTATGGAATATTATGCCTTTGTTCGTATAAACTTTTATGAGCATATTTATTTTTGGCATCCACGTCGCAAAACAAAGCGCTGTGAGCAAAGCTCGTTTTTTTCAAATGATTTCTCTTCCACACTGCGCAAAAACAAATAACCCTTTTTTGGTGAAACATTAATAACAAGTTCTCACCTAGCTGTTCGATTTATTTATCCCGCCTTGTACATGGCAACACTATTATTTGTATTTTTGACAGCTTGAACGGCTGACGTATGGAATTGTTAAAAATAAACATATTTTGACACTATTAGAACAGTTCACCAGCTTTATCTAACATCAACTAAATGGCGGAGTCGGCTTATAATGATCCAAATAAAGGTACACATCAAATTAAAAGACATTTTACGAATCATCTTATTGTTTTATTAAAATAATAATGCTGTTATTATTACGTTACTTTATTTTAGAAATGAAAATTGAACCATCCAGTCCTACAGAGAGGGATCATATATTTTCTCGGTGTAGTAGTACGGGTTCTCTGCATACCCCTACATCATCACCCCATAATTCAGGTTTGTTAATCACTTGACATGTTTACAATTTGAAACTTCTAATATTCTCCGCGGAAAATGTATTATTTTCCTCGACGAATTAGAATTCTTTTCCATTTATAAATTTTATTCCAGTAGGAATATAATATGAATTTTCATCAAATTTGTTAATGTCTTACTCATAATCGCAGCATAAATATTTTACGAGCGCATAAGGCCGGAATAGTGAAAACGTTAGTTAACAAACTCGTTTTACCACGAGGTTTGACAAATATTGATCTGCTAATTTTACTTTGCGCAAAGAAAATAAAAAAAGACGTATTAAAATCCATCTGCATCACTATCGGAGAGAGATTTTAAATCGAAATATCAATTTACCAAAGCAAATATGAGACGCATTATCAATTTAGTAAGGCCGGAATTTGGATGCACATAGAAACAGATGGGCTCAATGACATTACAAACGTCGTTAGATGGAGTAGAAAAATATTAATGGATTTTTTGTGCCATAAGGAACTGTTTACATAGGTAACTGTGAAGTAAATCGACATGTCAAGTCCTGTGAATCAATAGGAAGAGGTGTATTAATTACCAACGATGCATAAATTATTGTTGGATGGGTAATACTCCTTAAATAATAATGTCTAAGTTTATAAAGTGAAACCTCAATACTGAGTAATGTTCCTATGTAATAAAAACATAACATTCTTTTCACCGTTCTGCAATGTGCGCGCCCCGGCATGGCAAAATATTAAAAATAATCATATTATGGACATCTGAAGAAACGTGAAGTTAGCAACACAACACCACCTGCGAAATTGGTGGTGTTTTTAAGGTTTGGGGCAGAGTGATGCCGGACTAAAAAGATCATAACCCATAAACCATTGGTAAAGCTATTCTTATCATAAATATTATCATGAGTAATGATTTAACACGAGCGGTATAGGTATAGGGCCCTTTTGTTTGCATAGCTATACCACCACTGTAAAGGCGCAACAAGGATTCATTATAAGTAAGACGGTTAGTATGTTTACAATATGGTACTTCTAATATGCTATGTTGAAAATGAATTATTTTCCTCAAACAATTAGAATTCCTTTCCATTTATAAATTTTATTCCAGTTGGAATATAATATGAGTTTTCATCAAATTTGTCAGTGTTTATTGAATGAGCTGAGATTAGACACCTGATAAGATAAGACTAATTTGCAGATTGAGCTAGCTAAAGTTGGAAACAGGTAACAACATAACACTACCATTAATGTCTGATAGCTATCTTTATTATCAGACTATATTACTCTGATAACTTCGAGTATAATTATTAATATCCACAAATGTGGTAAAAAAATTACACAACTTCTTTTATTGTTTGAAATTTTTTTATGTGAACCTGTTTCTACTATCTTGGTATGAGAACCGATGAAAGCAGGAAAAAACTCTTCAAGGACCTCGGGTAGGGGGTTTCAATGAGACAATATTTCTATAATTTCTTCAAAAGATTGGTATTCACTTTGTGGCGTCATTATTAATAAATGAGTTAAAAAATTTACTTTGTATTCACAGCTTTATTAATATTCACCGATATCTACTTGTTTCGAAAGATATAGAGTACTCAATAATATATTGTATTCTGTATATTGCGACCCCGTCTGTCTCCGTCCAAATTCTATCTTATACCCTCCATTACCTTAGTGAGCGGGCTTAAATATAAGATTGCTATCATTAAGTGCTGCTAGCACATATGACACTGTTTACAATTCTTTGAAATAATAATAAATGAAAGCCCTACAGTAGCAATAGGCAGCCCGCTCACTGGGTAGAGAAGGTTATCTCCACATTTATGCACCTCTAACCACAGTTGACACAGGAAGAAGATGTTCCCTGGTATTGTACACAAAAAAATTACAATACCATATATATATTCTATATATTCCTGATGAAGAAAGCATCACCTTCGAAACATGTAGATATCTATGTATATTAATAAAGTGGTGAATATAAAATAATTTTTTTAATAAATTTATTAAGACAATTTTTTATTTATGATAAATGAAAACTACTTCTCTCTGGTACTAGACCCTTACTTGTCAAATGTTACCGGCGAACCTTCCTGATTCCCTTCTTAAAAACTATTAACATGAACCGTACTGATTCTGTTTTAACCACCCATCCTTTAGGTTATTATTAAAAAAGTAAGTAAAAAAACATCACTTTTTTTTCATTAGATTTTGTAATAACAATACGTGTTTACAATATACCAACTTGTATGGGAGAGACGAAAATATCCGAACACATCCGTTAGCTTCGGCTGACTGCGAAATACTAAACGAGGTGTCGTAGGAACAAACTTGTCGTATACAAATGTTTTGTGGGTTTCGGGTATAGTTTTTTTGTACCTGATACGGCTTGTTGCGTTCGGGTGATAATATAGTGGCCATATCACATACGTTTGTATGGGTAGGGTGGTTAAAACACTAATAACTACCGAACCTTCTTGGTTCCTCTTTAAAGCGGCACTAACTCCCCAAAGCAGTTTTCACACTATTTATTTTATTATAACATAAAGAACATTTAAAATCGTATGTGAAAATTAAGAACGGCTTACCTACACGAGTTAATAGTTAACATGTGTATGGGAACCAATGTAGTTAATCTAAACAGGAATACACGGAGACGAAGGACTTCTTTTAAGGAACTGCTTAATCCCATGGTTTGTGGGAATTATTCAGCCTTGATTTGGTACAGGGCACACGTGTAAATTGATTTTATAAACAAACCGAGAACAAAGACCTTATATGAAGATGCACTTCATACACGTGTGATAAAACTCAAAACATTAAATCATTACATAATTATTTTTTATTTAGTTTCAATACATTTTTTTCCATTGAGTTTTTGTAAGCTAATAAGGCAATTTATAGTGTTTTTCTTAGTCCTCCTCACTAGTCACTGGGGGTTCCTGTGCTGAGGCAGACTAGGTTTTATTTAAAAACAGAATGTTTTTAAGCTCCTACGAAGTTCTCTCAAGATGCTGGATAACTCCTATTCTTTGATTTCTTTGAGCCAGGTTTTGATTTGATTTTTGAAATCGTTTGCGGTTTCTGTTTTTGTTTTTGAAAGAGAATTATATAACCTGATGGACAGATATTTATAATTCCTTTTCAAAAGCAGTTTTAAATTTAGGAATATTCATAATGTCATTTTGGTTCACTCTTGTATGGTGAAAATTAAGTTTCTTCTGTTTTTTTTTAACTTTTGAAATGTTTGATACGATTACGAGCCGACTTACCAACGTCAATAAAGCCAACGTCAATCGTGAACGGCTGTTCCCCTCGTGTCCATTGAGTTTCACCCACATACACCTGCGCATAGGCAGGCGGTCAACACTGCTAGCTCCTTCGAGCAGGCTTCATTGAAATATCTGTAGAACAGACTCAGCATACCTACATTGGATCTGTGCGTTAGAGATGGCAATCGATCGGTTAATAACGGATTGTCAGACGAACCGCCCTCCTTTGCACAGAGTTTTTCAAATATTTGGGAACTCCGGGCAAGAGGTAACTTTCAAATGCAACTGTTGAACATACTTGAGATTTGTATAGGGTCAGCAGTTGGTCACTATTGAAGAATCTGGTAGCCCTATACGAGACACCCAGTTTCTTGGAAGCCAGATTTACTCGGGCTTCTATAGAGGCCCGATACTTGAGCTGGTCTGAAATATTCACCCCGAGCATTTCAATAGCGTCTCTCACGTACGTTTCCGCCTGCGTTTCTCGATCTTCGCTCCAAAGTGCCTGCCGATCTGCCCGCCGATGCGCCAGATCGTGTACGTGTAAAGGGATTTCTCAGAGATCAGAGCGAAGTGTGGCCCGATGCGTGATACATCGTACACAGTGGCGGTTCGTGAGTTTTGAGTGAGCTAGAGTTCTAAGATTGAAAAATACGACGTTATTGATGTTGTTGATTAATAATGTCGTATTTTTCAATCTTAGCACTCTAGCTCACCCAAAAGTCACCAGCTGCCACTGGTCGTACGGTTTAAAAGTTTAGCTACAGGTTTGACAATAGATATCATAAGATCGCTATGCCCATTTACCTATTAAAATAATAACATCATGTCATATTTACCCAGAATATTACAAATTACTTACTTATGAACAGTGCAAATTTAGATAGTTTATTTGCAATTTTTTTTTTTTTTTTACATGAATACCGCACAAGAGTCTCAACTGCTCCTAATCGTCTGGAGCCAGTGAGACTATGGCATCCCCAATTGGGAAATGTTGTGAGGCTGAAGGTATTGGAAAGGGGAAGGAGAATGGGAAGAGGAAGGTGGGGAAATACCTGGCTATTCAGATCTGGTCCCCAAACACTGCTAAAAGAGTATCTTCCACTCTGGAACGTGCGCAAATATACTATATATTATTTTTATACAAAGAAACCTATCCACCATTCTTTTTTTATTTTAGTATGTTTTTACACGGATATTGCACTGTAAACGGTGTGATAGTTAGGTAGTTAGTTGATTGAACAAATTAATTAAACTCATAAGTGACTTCTTGGAAAGGTAAAACAATGAAAAATTCTTATAATCAGGCATCCGTAATAAGGAACTACAGTCCAATTTTATTATTTATTTTTTTTATCGTTAATGACATCAAACTTAAATACCAGTATATTTAGTTTTTTTTTCTAAAGTAAATTTTCAAAGTTTTAATTTTTCAAAGGCCACCAAAATGCTCCAAATCTATGGCCGGTCGGTTTTGAGGTTAGAATGTCAAATTTTAAAACAAGGATGAGCTTTACTGTACATAATTTTATATTCTATTCATAGTAACCCATAACTAAACATAAGTAATAACATTATGTACCTCTTTAGAAACTTTAACTCGAAGAATAATAATAGTATTGAGCATTAAAATTATCAAAATATCCATATTGACAATTGGTTTGCCCATGAATACTCTAATTTCTGTAATTAATAATTGTTTTTTTTTATGTTGAACAACAATTATAGAGCTTAAAGTCACCCAAATTATGTTTAATTTTCACCAAAGCTAAAAAAATACATATTTAAAATACAAAACAAAATCGGAAAAAAAAACTCCATACTAATCCAAAAACAGAATACACATGTGAAGTTTTTTGTAAGTTTGTTAATTTTTTAAGTAAGTTTTCCCAATTATATTAAAATATTACTAGAGGAAAATTATAAAGCAATAAATGAATACAAATTCTAAAATCTAGACGAAAACATACGGTGAGTGTTAATCTCTGTTCGGTTGCAACAAACTATCTATATTCTTCCTTCCCGTGTCCATAATCCATATCTCAATATTTCTTTTGAAGTCAGTTAATTTTGTAATGATTTTTATCGTTAGAGGGAGGATGTTAAATACTTTCATGAAGAAATATTACAAATTTCTTTGTTCAAAAGTTGTTTTAGTTGTAGGTTGGTGGAATGTATGTTGTAATGAGGATCTTGTGAATCGATCCGAGTTTGTAAGTGCAAAGTTATCCTGGTTTTCGAATGTATAAATTAAAATATCTTTTGAATATAATTGTTTCAGAGACATTAGATTCAGGGCATTAAACATTAAAACATAGTCCGTCGGACTTCTAGAGTTGTAGATGTTTACATTTACGCAAATTGTTTTGTTTTGTTGCTTACCTTTCGTCCCTTTCGGTTTTTAACAGACGATATAGTTTTGTCAAAATATTAAATGATTTTAAGCTATGATACATTTTCAGAAGATGAAGATGATAGCGGAGACAAGTCATCTACCCTAAGTTACAAAGAAAGAAGGCGAGAGGCACACACACAGGCATGTTTTCCATCAAATAACATTATAAAACGCATAATTTATAGGTATGTTTCTCAATGATACCACCTTTTTGAACCATCTAGAACACGTAATATTGTGTGTCGGGATGAAAGGTTATTGGCTGACCTTGACCTGCAGATAACAAAATATTGAGAAATTAAACAAGAATTTATGTTATCTTTGTAGATTATTATTAATATGAACATGCATTACGACATCAGAAAATGAATGATATTATAAAATATATATTTTTTTAATTATGCCATTTACTAGAAAAAAATTATTTGTGTATTGAGTAACCATTTATTATGATTAAATAATATCACTTTTCTTATGTTATAGGCAGAACAGAAGAGGCGTGATGCAATTAAAAAGGGATATGACTTTTTGCAAGAACTAGTTCCTACTTGCCAACAAACAGATGCATCCGGGTATAAACTTAGCAAAGCCACTGTAAGTGTTGATTTCAAATAATAATAATAAGAGTTAATTTATATAGCGCAGTTTTGTGAAGGTTCACCTCAAGTGCGCTTTACACTAACTAACCTAACCTAATATAATTGTAAAATAACAGATATATGTTACTACATAGTATATCTGTTATTATAGTAGTATAATATGCAAATTAAAACTATGATATAAAATACTCACGAGCAGCATAGATAATAGGAGTATAAATAATCAAATGTTAAGTACAAATATCAAAATAGCAAGAAAATCTACACAACCTAACCCAATATAATTAGAAAATAACATATATATTACATGCATGCAAATTAAAACCACAATTTGAAATATTCACGAGTAGCAGACCCACTTACATGAACATTTTAGCTATTATACTATAACAATTTAGAAGCTAAGGGTTTAATAATCAAATATAAAGTAGGTACAAATAACAACAGAGCAAGAAAATATTATATCACTTTATATACATGGTATGTCACTGAATACTAAGGGAATTAAATAACAAGGAGGGGAAAACCGCAACTAAATAAGCTATGGAGGATCAAAAGAAAAAAATGGCCTGAAATTCTATTTCTACGTACATGAAGTTATGTTTTATATTGGATAGGATTTATTGAACAATTTGGTTTTTAAGATCCGTGTATTCTTTCCACATCTCAATGATCCTATACAAATTGGGAGGCGGGTATGGGTACCGCCGCTCTGGGAAACATTCACTGAATAACCGACACCTCTGCCATAGGATACCCACATTGGTTCACTACAGAATGTGACTTAGCAGGGGCGCCCGGGTTTATGGGGTGAGGTTTGTCTAGGTTTTGGTGGCGGATGCCTCTCCAGCTGGACTCTCCACCCATCGCCTTGCACCGCACTGGGAGGGATGGATTAATGCGTCTATCACTTCCAGACACACTGACCCCTCAGATTTCTCCTCATCCCTCATAACCTTTTCCCTCTTTCTCTCCTTCATTTCCCTAAAAATTCCCTCCACAGAGCATACCCAAAGATAACATACTCCCTGAGGGTAATTATTTTCCCCAGGGCCTTCTATATGGAGTTAATACAAAAAAAAATCTACTAAAATGTAACAATTATTGCGGAAAATCTGCTTGTTTGTCTGAGCAGTAAAAACACTCGAACGGTGAGTTAGGGCGTCATGAAATGTGCACAGGTTTTTTTTTGTGTTGAATTTCGAGGTCAACACATCTATTATTGTCAGCACACGACTATACAGTTTTAAAATACCTATTAAACTTTAAAAAATAAGACGAGATGCCATATTGGTTGCTCAACTGTTCAATTATAAATAATAAGTCCGGTATTTCAGTTATGTTTTAGATATTTACGTTTATCAAGTTACTAGAAACTATGCTAGAAGTATGCGAGAAACCCTGACAAGGTAAGCCAAGTGATACCATTACTAAAAGTTATGTAAATATAACTTTTAGCGAGCTAAGGCAACTGAAATACCGAACCATAGATTTAGAACTAATCTTCTTCTGCCTATGGTGGAGAAGAGTTGATGGAGGTCATGGGGATCTGAAGTTATTCAGCCAGGCAACGGCATCGGGAGTCACTTGGTTCAGCACAGATGTGCCATAGGGCAACTGATGAAGGGGACATTCTTCTACGTATTATATATGTTTTCCGTTTTTGGAATATGTTCACTTTCGCGCAGTTCGGAGTTCTTTAGGCCCCATTTATGCATCATATATGCACAACTGTTGTGACTGCACCGGATGCGGCATAATGAGGTCCCCTTGTTTTCCGAGGAAGAGAGAACCCTGGCAATTTAATAGTAGGGTAAACAAGGTGTTTGTTTTTCACGTCCGAGGTCTGCCACTGAGTTCTTCACGACTCTTCATAGAAGCAGCCTTTCGCCTCCAGTCCAAAAGTTTTACTGGACGTCAGGCGGCTGGCCGGGAGGTTTGCAAGGTCATCTTGAAGCTGAATGTTACTATTCACGACCCTAAAATTAATAAATTAGCCACAAAAAAATATATTGTACAGTTTTTTTGTTTAATATGTCTAATCATCTTTTTGATATCCATCATTTATCAGTTTCTTTTAAAAAAAAACATTGAAAATGAAACAATGTCACAAAAAGATATTTTTTGTAGATTTGCTACCTTTGCTTACCCCTCGGCTAAAATATTTCTGATATCACACTTATCCGCTTTTCCATTAATTCCAGATACTCCAGAAGTCCATCGAGTATGCCCAGTTCCTGATCCAGTCGCGCCGCCGGGCTAGCTGCGAGAGAGCGGCACTTCGCAAGGAGGCGGAGGCACTGAACATCATGCGGAACGCGTACACGCAGCTGCTCCAGCAGAGGCCGCCCCCGAGGGGGCCCGGGGCCGTGCTCAGCGATGCCGATAAGTTTAGACTGGTATGAGAAAGCTAAAATTAACCATCAATTTTATCTAAAAAATTGCAAGGATTTAAAAAATATTCCAAAAGACGTGCTTCTATAATAGATTAAACTAACTAACCATCACGCCGTTGCACTGGAGGGATAGGCAGAGAGGCTAAACCACCACACAATTTTGTCTTGGCATACACTTCTTTCTTCATTCACATGCATCCATCATCTCATATACATACTCCTCTGTTATTATGACTCTTGACTCACTTGGTCGTACCATGTTTTCCTCGGGTGTCCCCAACTTCTTTTATCATTCACTTTTTAATTTATTTGTCGATCAATTTTATTTATTGGGCTTTTATATGGAATAGTAGGTTACATTATGTATAAGTATAATGTAATTTATAAACAGAATACAAATTTATGCGCATTAATATTGAGATGGAAAGCATGGAGCAAACAGTAAAACATCTACCTAGTTATAATACACAGAATCTGAAGCATGGAATTATATACTAAATTGTCCGTGAAGGTTTTTTTGTTGTTATATTATGGCTTTCACCCATTCAGGGCGATCTTGGTCATGTTTAACAAGTTAGATTTTAATAGTACAGATTTCTCTTAAAGTTAGTTACTTTTAGTATTTGGGCAAATACAATTGAAGCAAATTAGTTACAACTTGAATTTATAACTTTGTGTGTTTTTAATCCACAATGACTTCAATTTTAATGCCATTTTTATAATTATACTTTTTGGTAATAAATTGTAAATTTGAAGGGTGTGGAAGCTTAGAAGGCAGGGAATACTGGTAGGGAGTTCAATTTTAAGTTTTACCAATTCACGCATAAAGTATGTAAATTAGTTTTTGACAGGACACTCAAAGAAATTATGGTCCCGAGTATCCTCTGACCCACAATCACAGTAAGGGCAGCTGACCATGTGGAATCTGGCCAGATGACTAATATAAGAAGTGTCACTTAGTCTCATTCGAGTTATGGAGGAAATATATTTTTTTGACATGTAAGTGTATTTATAAAACCAGGGCTCGACAGGAGTAAAAGGTTGTATTAATGAGTACTGATTACTTTTTGTTAGAGAAACTATTTTCCATTCAGATGACCATTGGAGTTTGTATTTACTTTTTAGAATAGGGAAATAGTCTCTAACTGGAACAGGAATATCATTTAACGGACCGTGAACAGTTGCTTCCTTAGCAATGGAATCCGTTATTTCGTTGTGTCCCGAAATCCAGGCCAGGACCACTGATGCATGCGATAGTGAAATGGAATACAGGAGGTCTCTGATAGAGCAGATTAGGGAATCGTTTTTAGAATTGAGTGCGGATGAACTTATTTTTTTTTTTGAGCTAAGTGAATCGGAAAGAATGACGTTTCAATCATGAATAGTTGTCTTTCACCAGGGCTTTGATTTGTTTTTAATTAACATGTTTTGATTTTTAGTTCCAATCAATCATGGACCATCTCTTTGAATCGTTTGACTCCGTTCCGATGACGAACTTTGCGGAGCTGTCTTCCGGAGTATTTGGTTGGCTGGAGGAGCACTGCAAGCCGCAGGCCCTGAGGTCCATCGTGGCATTGTCCCTCGAGGAGCAGGGATTATAAGAATAAGTACACCGTACCAACATCGTGTGATGATTTCACTATTCAATTAAAAATTGTTTAAGTCAGTTGTAATGCGTACTTTGATTCTTTCTTGTAAATAATAAAGTTTTTTTTATGGGTGAATTAATGTTTTCATCCCATTTTTTTTTTCTCGAAATATCCTATTTATGTAAATATATTTTTATGTGATTTTGATTATTCTGTTAACAAAATTCTAAATCATTCTGAAATGCCATTATAGTTAGTAGCAATTTAATCAAAATTTTATGATACTACGTAATAAAATCAGGTTTTTTTAGTGATTGGAATGGTCCTGCTAGGTCAATAGTAGGTACTGTCATAAATGTAGAAGAAAACTGATAGAAGTTTGTTGTCGGCGTGTCTGTGTGCCCAAAATATACTCAATTTTTGTCAAATTTTTTTCCCGAACTGATGATCTATTTCATTAACCTGTCTGGGGCCTAGAAGTTGAAAGGTTATTGTGCAAATTGGTGAAAACTGCTTTCTTTCAAATCTGTATAAATTATACTTCTAGGAATTATCTAATCAGTGTCATCAGGTGTATCATAACAAATAACTGGGGTAACCAATGTAATCTTCGTAATCAGATAATATGTAAATAAGTATGTATATTATTCTATTTTATTTCTCGGTGATTTCTTGTTTTATTTAAGGTGAGGGTTCTTCATCTTCTGCAATTGAAATATGTATCTCTATTGCGTGTTTAACAACTCGTTAGAGATAATCAGTCTTACTTTAAAAACCTTTTTGTTTTTCGATACATTTTATTAATACCGTTGTTTGGTAATATTAAAATTTTTTAAAGATTTTTGAATTTGTAAATAGTGCCCAATAATAATAATGTTATGTTTTCTAATCAGAAGAATTTTTTTTTAATGTTTTCTCAGAAAGGTATGTACATATATCGACGGTCCCAACGTAAGGTGTCGAATCTGCAAAATATCGACCAATTTATTCCACTATTTAAACTTTTTCCACAGAGATCGGAATCAACAGAGGTGCTTTACCAGGTGAGGGGAAGATGCCAAATTTAGCAGGGTGAGGGGTGAACCTAGAGGCATGTCCTTTTCAGTGATTTGTCAATAAATAAATTCCAACATTATGCAGACAACTCGCATTGCACCGCAAAGTAATAGTATTTACTCTTCGAAAAGTAAATCTGCTAATGATCAACTCGTCCTTTTACAATTCTGTGGAATTTATCGTCAATATCCTTCCCGTAGCTGCCGTGCCAAGATTCAAAACTAACCCAAACCGCCAATTTAAGTAAAACAGCAATAGATAAAAAAGTTCGGCTTGTTTACTTAAACAGAATATTTTGTTAGAGTACTTAGTTTGACCCTTTTAATTTACTTACAGCAGGAAACGATGACATGAACGCTTTTGCGTCGTCGTCATTTCGGTTAGATAAGATTGTTTCACAAAATTGTTAAGAATTATATTGAATAAGCTTAAAATTAAGCAAATACCGATTTCCTATGGAATGTAATGGGATATTTGTGATAATTCTCACTCTCACATCTATTTTGACACCATTTTAATGCGTAAAATCTTCTGATGATTATTAGACGGCAGTCAGCGTGTGAATGATAGCGGAGTTTATTAAAAAAATGCACGACCTGTGTTGGTGCCAAAATGAATGTCACATGACCTTTGCCTCCATGTCAAAATGGTACGGGTGGATTTTGCTTTGGGCATGTAT